>PVIJ01007031.1:0-86275 GCA_004024925.1 Scalopus aquaticus | reverse complement strand
AACTCACACAACTCAACAAAAAAAAAGCCAATAACCCAATCAAAAAATGGGCAGAAGAGCTCAAAAGGCACTTCTCCAAAGAAGAAAAGCAAATGGCCAACAGATACATGAAAAAATGCTCAACATCACTTATAATCAAGGAAATGCAAATCAAAACCACTATGAGATACCACCTCACACCTGTGAGGATGGCACACAAAAAAATACAGGCAACAACAAATGCTGGAAAGGATGTGGAGAAAAAGGAACTTTTCTACACTGCTGGTGGGAATGTGAACTGGTCCAACCACTATGGAAAGCTGTATGGTGATTCCGCAGACTGCTAAACATGGAGCTTCCATACGACCCAGCAATCCCACTTTTGGGAATTTACCCAAAGGACACAAAAACACTAATCCGAAAGGATACATGCACCCGTATGTTCATTGCGGCACTGTTCACAATAGCAAAGGTATGGAAGCAACCCAGATGTCCAAAAATAGATGATTGGATCCAGAAGATGTGGTACATATACGCAATGGAATACTATTCAGCATGGAAAGAAGATAAACACATGCAATTTGCAGCGACATGGATGGAATTAGAGGGGATCATACTCAGTGAAATAAGCCAGAAAGAAAGAGAAAAATATCGAATGGTTTCACTTATAACAGGACTATAGGGAGTCCGGGTGGGAGAGAGACAATGGGGGGGGGAGGGAGGCGGAGGGAGGGAAGGAAAAGGGCACAAAATGGAATAGAAAAGAACACAAGGGACCATGGAGATGGATCACGGGTGAATTGGTGGTGGGCTACCCAAGGGGAATACAAAATGTAAAATACATAAACAACAATAAAAATATATACTTATATAAAAAAAAAAAGATCCATGAGGGGAAATACAGAACTAGAGGGATCTTGAACAGAAGGATAGTCAGAAAGTCCTCATAGCTTATCCTGTCTGGAGATTGATGAAGTACTCATGATTCACCCTTAGTTTGGGCATCACTGTCTAGAATCAAGAATCAATTTAATGTGTCCACTTCATTGAGCTTCAGGTTGAAGAAACAAAATAAAGAACAGAAATGTTAGGGATAAAAGAAAGGGAAATATGAGAGATATCTGTGCACCCACAATGCAACAAGAAAATAATATACATTAAATCAGGTGTGTGCTCCAAGTAAGAATTTATCATCTTGTTCTTAAATAATTGGACAAGTTATGTTACATAACTTATTATGTTATGTTATATATTATATTACGTGTGTATGTATACAAATAGCTTTTTAAATTTTCAGTGTTGTCTTTATGTCCTTTTCGTTACTCACATTTTCTTTTGCTTATTGTGTTTTTTACCCTTCTCCTAGGAGTCACCAGTTTATTTCTAGGAAAAAAATCTTACCTAACTTTGTATACCCCTCTGTTCTCCACTCAGCTTTCAAGGTATATATTCCATAACTTATGACGTCATGTAAAATGGTGCTAAAAATACACTAGCTCAAGAATACTTAAATTTTCAAAATTATTATAAAAAATTTGAAGGCTTCACTCATCATTTACAAAGCCAATTCTAAACTTTTCTAATCATTTCTAGACCTATAAGCAATAGTCTTATTTATATTTCAATTTTATAACCTTTTAAATTTTTCGAATTGGAAATTAATATGAATTTTTGCATTTATATTATATTCATTATATATTATATTAATAATATAGTATAAATCCAAATGTGTAACATCTGGAAAATGTTATACAACTTGAGAAAAGACAAAAATCATGTAATATCAATAAATGCAGACAAAACATTTTATAAATTAATTTGTGTTGAAAACTCCCTTCTTCAACATGATAATGTCTGTATACCACAAGTAATATTTCATGGTGAGAAACTGAAAGATTTCTTTTTAAGATCAGTAACAAGACATGGATGCCCACTGTCACCAGACAAGAGAAAGGCAAATAGAACTCGTAGAAATAAATTATGAAATTTGGTGTTCAGAGATTATGAGTCTTGAATAAACTTATTCTCTCATTTCAAAATTGCAACATTATGGTCCCTTGGGAAGACGGTATTCTCTGTGCAGATTCATAGTCATTTTAGAAAAATAAGACAAAGGAAATAGTAAATATTTAATATTTGTATAGATCCAACTATCAATACATACCACAAATTTCAGTAATTATTTGATAAATTAAAAGCATTTCCATGAAAAACACATGAAGTTGATAAAAACAGTGGTATGACAATAATAAAAATGGATACATATTATGAACCAGACATAGCTTTCATAACTTTGTGATTATTGACTCTTTAAATTCTTATAACTGCAATTAGAAGTAGCTCCTACTTAATACCCCTTTATATATCTGAAGAAATAGAGGTAGAAATAATGTTATATATTAATAATATTGGGATAAGTAATATTTTCGGTTAGTCAACAGACTATATTATTAATCAGCTGAGTAAATAAAATTTTATAACATGAGCATATTCAAAATCCATAGAACAAAAATAAGTACACATTTTGCATGTATCTAGAAACAAGACACTACCATTGAGAAAACTGACTCCTTATAAAAGGTGTATATGGGGAGAAGCACCACGCAAATCCATATAATTTCAGAATCATAGAAAAACTATGAAACAAGAGAAAATATGATGACTTACGATATTTAACATTTCTTAACTCCTTATAATCTAGAAACTACATTTGATTATTTTGTTAGTTCACATTTTATAATGAGTAGAGATTCAGAGGTAAAGTAACTTACACATCATTATATACTTATTATGTAACACAGATTTTACTTTTTATATTATTAAGACAACATTGGCTTACAGCAGTCTATATGATTCAGAAATATTAGAATATTAAAGTAGTTGCTTAGTTTCAGGGCCGTTTCCTTAACCCTGTTTCATATGATTTAGTATGGAAACAGACTATGAAACAGGCATGGAAAGGTTAAAAAAACATTTAGGTGTCAACATGTTATTATTATACATCCTGTAGTGAAATGATATAAAACAATGAGAATGAGCAAAATATGAAAGTAGTTCTTGTATACCTAGATGTGTATTTGAACCAAAAGTCTTCAAGAACGCCTGCCTCAAGCTCTCAGATGCTCTCAGTCCCTAGAGATTGAACCAGAATGGCTTTCTCAAGGGAGCCACATCCTCTGCATAAAGTGTTCCTCTTGGGGGAGCCTTGGCAGGAAAGCTAACCTGACACAGCAAGAGGAGGCTGACTGTCTTTGAGAAGGTAGCCCAGCTCATATTTTATACTTGTGGGGACCTCTCAAGAAAAGGTTCAGACAGGAGGATGTTAAGGGAAAGTCTATAACTCAATACAGCGATATCAAGGAGGGTTTCTGGAAGTCACAAGCTGTAGTGTCACCTATATCTCTATCACAGGTGAAAGTGTGTGGCTGTCTTTATTTCAGCTATGCCCACGGAGAGGGGGTACCCAGGTACTGAATGGTGCACTATGCTGTGGATATGAGCTGGGGTGAGTGAGTGGAACCCAGAAACATGGAAATCAAAGTGGTGTTCAGGAGCGTGCTCTGAAATAGTTGCTGTAACTTAATAAGGCTTTGAGAATGGCTTTTGTATTCCAAGCTACAAGGCAGGGTTGTCAATACTTGTAGTTATGCATTAACCTGTGTTTAAAGATCAGGCTCTCTAAAGATGGTAGTGGTTTTCATAGTATGAGTGATAAAAAAATATAATAGCAGTCTGAGCTACATTTTTTACTTTGTTCTGATTAAGTCAAACCTATCCTACATATTCCATGTTTCAGAATGAAATTCAAGTAATTTGCATTATTTATCCGAGGAAGAAGGTCTTTCATAAATGAGTGTCAATAAAGGAATACTATAAGTTGCACCATTTACCATTTGTTCCCAAACTAAATATATGATGTATGATTGGAACATTAAGATGTTTTAAAACATGCTTCCTAATATAATTAGATTATAATCTTAATTTTGATTAATGAAAGTTATTATTTGACATGGTCCTTGAATGGCAAGGATTCAGAATGGGAGGGACTCACTTTATATGGTCCCTTCTGGGACCATATTTATACTATCAATAAGCTGTATTTTAATTTTTTTTAGAAAATCAAACATTAGGAGTGACTCATAGCATAGTAAGACAAATTATTATAATTACTAGAGACCCAGTGAATTTTATTAGGCACCATCTTATTAGTGCTGGAGTTGCATGAAGTTGATACTGTGACTTTCTCTATTTGTCTATAAATAAGACTCAGGGAAGTATGGTTTTCCTAAGGTCATTACTAAGTCAGAGAGTGAAAATATAAAGCTACATTTGCCTGGGTTGAACCCCTGAGCACGCAACTAACTGAATTTTAATGTCAGGATAGGAAGGTGGGTGTTGATATGCACAGAAAGAGTTCATGGGTGAGCTTGTTACTGAGTAGACATCAGTTGACAAGCGGAGTCTAGTAAGATCTAATCTACCTTGTAAATGATAACACATTCAAAGAAAGCTATACCTGTACCACTTTTGAGAAGAATAGGGGTGGGATGACTGGTTCATCTGTAAGATTAACATCTATCAATAAATACTAAACATAAAGTCTATTCAACAAAAATTAATAAAATGATGTATTGGGATATCTGCTTTAAAGATTAGGTATTCTTATTGTAATATATGCCAAATATTTATAAGCCTAAATTAGAGCTCCTGGAATGAAAAACTGAAACAAGTTAACTAAGCAGAATCACAGGCACAAAGTAGAAGACTGACTTTTCCTCTGGATGCAACAAGAGAATCGTTAACAAAGCAGATTCAAAAGTCTAAACTTGTCCACATTTATGATACTCTTTGATTAAAATTTAAGTCACTGAAATTTCATTTTGCATGCATATAATTAGGCTGTGTTTTGAATAGAGATGTGCGCATGAGCTGGTATCATCAGCACAACAGGAAATGGAGTTGAGATGTGGCCTTAGGGATTTCATGTTTTAGTTTCTATATTTTAATTCTAATACCTTTCCTTAGCCAAAATAACCCTCTGAAATTCCTTTGCTTTTATTATGTGTACTCTCCAAAAATTCAGCATACTTCCATTGTTCTAGATGCAAGATGCACTCAAATATTTTGTTCTCTCTGTTTTACCTCTTCCCAGCTCTGGGGCCATTCTTAGATCCTCTCCAATTCTAGATCATACGATTTATGGTCTAAAGCGTAATTCTTTCCTTCTTGTTTTTGAAGAACATCACATCTTTTTTATTTTAGGATTTGACTACTGAACACTATAAGAAATGACACAAGAAGAAACCTAAAAGCATGAATATTTTACTAATTGTATAAAAATTTCCATACTTTTCCTGGCTGCATAAACTTTAAATAACTTTACACTTTTTTATATACTTCCTTCTTTTCAATTTATGATTATTCCCTACTTCCATATTTACTTTTGCAAAAGCACTGCTGCTCAGGGAAATTTGGTAATAGGGAGAAAGACACATGTTTAAATTCTAATTGTATAACCTATTTTTTGTTGAAAACACATTTTTAGACTCACTTATCCTTAGCTTAGTTTTCGTATGTACCTGGTATGACACTACCATCTACTTCATAGAGTTGCTTTGAAATATGAGTGAGAATATTTAGAAAGCTTTTAGTACAGTGTTTGATAAATTTTTCTTTTATATTTTATTACAATAGTCATTCAAATGCAGTAGAAGAATAGTTATGTACATATCTGAATCAGGGAAAACATACATCCTAAAGGCTCTTTGAATTGATACATTCTTAGTAGTTGAGGCCTCTGGCTTCCTGAAGTAAAATTTGAATTTTAACCATACAGTAATATTAAATTTGGTTGAATATGTTGAGAAATACATTTGAGACATTTCAGTAAGACAAAGTAGTATCTATTACAGTCAAAACAAGTGCTAAATCTAAGTATTCTCAGAGATAATGGCAGAACAGCTCCTAAGAAACAGTCAACAGGGCTGTGAGACTTTGTTCTTCCTATTGACTTAGTCATTACTCAGAGTAATTCTGATGATCAGTGAACTTGATGCACGCAATCAAAAAGAATATGTCATGCTTGGCATTTGACTTAAAAGCTGATGAGTATGAATTAGAAGGAAAATATCAGGAATAACAGCTATATCCCACTCAAGACAGAAGTTATTAAGAATATTTATGCCTAACATAGGTCATTTATTTTAAGCTCTTTGAGTATGATTGTGAAATATTATAGATTTTAGGATTTTTAATTTTCTGTACTGAAAAGTTTCTATTTTTAAAATAAGCTCCACACTAATTTTTTTATTAAAGAAAATGACATTATAATTTAGATTATAAAATAATAAAGATTGATTTTGACTAGATTCATATTTTATAGCATTAATTTTTGGGCATCTTAAAACTGAACAAACTGAAGAGAGATACATCCAGTTTCAACAACCATACATAGTTTCTACAGGTTCAGATTTGATTTTTTAAAGTAAAATTTACATATGTTTAAATGTATAAATCTTATCCATACATTTTTGGACAAATTCATATAGCTATATATCTTATATCCCTATAAAGATGTAGAAATTTTCTATTTTCTCAAAAACTCGTCTTGTATCACTTCCCTAAGCAGTGAATAGATATTTTCTGTATCAAACTTCTTATATGATCTAAAACTTCTAAAAATATAAAAAATAATATCTATAAAGGATATTAAGTAGTTAGTAGTCTCTCATAACTATAGCTATCAGGGCCCCCCTGGTGGCACAACGGCTTAAGCGCAGCACAATGAAGCTATCCAGAGCCGCCGCAGCATTAGTTCGATACCCGGCCAGGGAGATTCCCACATGGCACAGCAGACCTCTCCTGCCTCACCCGCTGCTCCCTTCAGCAGTGTATTTCCGTCGATCTGCCTGTTCTGTTCCCCACTATGTCTCTGGTGAATCCTCTCACCACCCCACACCTCTGGCCTCCACCCCAGCTTGTATGCATAAATAAATAAATTAAAAAAATAATTACAGCTATCAGTAGTTCAACATATTTTAGATTTATCATGTGGTTAGACATATAAGCAATCAATTTATCTTTATTGCAGAGCAGAATTTCACTGTGTAAACATTCCAAAATTGATTTATCTATTCACTTTTTGATAAGTATTTGGGTTGTTTTCACTCTAAGTTATTTATGTATAAAACTGCTATGAACATTCTTGTACAAGTCTTTGTGTGAAAGAATGCTTTCATTTGTCTTGAGTAAGTACCCAGGAGTTCAATTGTTATGGGTAGTTAGGAAAATTTGTTGCTCTACATCTTTGCCAACATTTGGTCTCGTCATGCTTTGTAATTTTGGTTTTCCTAGTGGATGTGTATAATATGTCATTCTAGTTTTAATGTAAAGTTCCTGATGCCTAGTGATTTTGAGAATCATCATGTCATTTGCAAGTTTTCCTTTATCAAGTGTCACTTTAGGGCTCTTCCTTGTCCACTGCTTGCTTTCACTATCTTTTAGTTGTAAGCATTTTACACGTTCTTGACAGAAATTCCTTCTCAGAAATAAGGAATTGTGATTGTATCTTGAGACTTTAGGTATTAACAAAATATCATCCTTTATTAAAGCAAATAAAGGGAAAGTAACACCAAGAGAGTGGGGATTATGACAATTAGATGAGGTTCATAAATATTTCCTCACCATTATAGACAAAGTTTCTCCCTATCCAAATTTCTCACTCTTTTTCATGACATTTAAGGGAGTTTTCACTTATGTATCTTTTCAGCTAAATAACCAAAGTAACTTGTGGATATTACAAAAATTCTGGTTTCTGAAAGGGTAATCAGTCAACATTAACATACATAGATGAGTGTTTTGCAAAACGATGAGCTAAAGATGATCATGGATCACTATACCACAGAAACACCAGAAGATTTGGTTCCTAACTTCTGTAACTCCCATGGAATTTTAAATGAGAAAGGAAATAATTTGAATATCTCTGACAGTCAATTGTACTCCAATTCCCTTCTATTATTTTAAGAATTAAATTGGTATGCTATTACATACAATGATTTCCAACCACCATGTATTCCATTATGTCTCCCCAGAAATAATTGAAGAAGACAGTCTTTTCCAAGTCCTCGGCAGGATGTCCTCTGTCAATGACACTGCCTCATATCCCTCTGCCTTTCTTCTGCTGGGTATACCTGGTCTGGAAGCTTTCCATAGCTGGATTGCCTTTCCTTTCTTTGTTGTTTATCTAATAGCCCTTGTGGGGAATGTCACAATCCTGTTTGTGATTCACACTGAGCAGAGTCTTCATCAACCCATGTTCTATTTTCTGGCTCTTCTGTCCTTTATTGACTTTGGCCTCTCCACTTCTACAATTCCCAAGATGCTGGGCATCTTCTGGTTCAACCTTAGGGAGATAAGTTTTGAAGGCTGCCTCATCCAAATGTTCTTTATCCACACCTATACCGGTATGGAATCTGTTGTACTCTTGGCCATGGCAATTGACCGATTTGTTGCTATCTGTTACCCACTGAAATACACCACTATTCTCACCAACAAAGTAGTAGCCATCATGGTGTCTGTTGTAGTGGGGAGACCAGTCCTCCTTGTCATTCCCTTCTGCCCTCTTCTCAAAAGATTGCCCTTCTGTGGACACTACATTATCCCTCATACCTACTGTGAACATATGGGAATTGCCCGTCTTGCCTGTGCTAGCATAACGGTCAATATCATCTATGGATTATTTACCATTGCTGCCCTCATCTTTGACTTGGTCCGTATTGCCCTCTCCTATGTTCAAATCCTACGAGCTGTTTTCCGCCTTCCTTCCAGGGATGCCAGACTCAAAGCACTTAGCACATGTGGTTCACATGTTTGTGTCATCTTAGCCTTTTACACACCAGCATTTTTCTCTTTCATGACTCACAGGTTTGGTAGAAATATTCCTCGTTATATTCACATCCTCTTGGCCAATCTGTATGTGGTTGTTCCTCCTAGTTTAAATCCAGTAATCTATGGGGTCAGGACAAAGCAAATTCGGGACCGAGTTGTGAAAATATTTGTAAAGAAAGAGTAACCCAAATGTGTATAGAACTTAATATGTTCTTTCAGGCTAAACTTCTTCTTGTGCATCTCTCAGGGTAAAAATAGAGATTATACAAAGGTCACTCAGAAACTTCTCCAGCCTTTATTAATCTACTAAACTCACATTCAATGGTTCTTTTATGTAATTTATAACTTGACTTCAAGAGACTATGCTGGTTTTTCTCACTGAAGATGAGAAGAAGTTGTGGGGCCATATGAAATACATAATGCAATTATGAATGTTTGAGTACAATTATGTTTCCATGCCAATAGTAAAATTTACACACAGGTTTGGAAAAAAGGAAGATTCTGGTGACATGAAATTCTTTAGGATTTAACCTGCATATCAATATTTTGGACTCTGTCCTTCAATTACCTATTTGTCTGCCAATAACATTACTTTCATCTGGGTGATATTTCTTAGAATCAGTCAGAGGATTATTTCTGCCTGCAGATTATTTATCCTTCAATTCTTTCTCTGAAAGAATGAAACTCATTCTATGTTGTCAGCTCCACATTACCAAACAAAACCAGTGAAAGGCATTCATGATAATAAATTTAGTTACCCAGTTGCTCAAAAAGTGAGTTGGAAAATTATTAACAAAGACTATGTAAATTAAATTCAGTGATATCTAACAGGATAATATATCATGAACAGGTAGAACATCCCAAAAATGCCAAGGTAGTTTGGTGTTTGAAAATCAATCAATATATTTTCCCATACTTTCCAAAAAAATTAACATGTGATCATGTTAACAAATATAGAAAAAACACTTGACATACACACTGATAAAAAAATTCATTAAATTGGACATAGAAGGGAATTTTGCAATAGAATAAAGAAAATCTTTAAAAACTGTTAGCTTACATATCATCCTCACCACCAGCTGACATGCTGTGCAATTTTTCTGTGCTTCCTCCTCCAAGGTCCTTTACATCCCTCCTGGACCCTCAATCATTCCTCTGAACTTCGTTCACTGTGGACCCTCTAACTGCTACGTCCCATATATGTATATACTATTATTTATTTAATCATTCCCTAAGGTTTTCATTTATATTGTTTTCAATAATGTTACTATAAGTAAAGTGCTGGTGAACATTTTTACATGTAAATGTCTAATTTGTATTTCAAAGTATTTTCTTAGGTCATTTCTCAAAAATAGAATTACTATATCAAGAAGTATAAATATGTAAATTCACAGTTCTCTGCAGAAGGATGATAGAAATTTTTCTTTTCTAAGGAATGAATGAAAGTACATAGTCCACCTCACCTTTGCCAACATTTCACTCTTTTTCAAGGGTGTGGATGCAAATTTTGCATTAGAACCAAGTACACAAAAAGTTTTATTATGTGTAAGAAATAACTACTTTAGACCCTCAAAAACAAGCTCGGTAATACTAACAAAAGAAGAAACTGAAACACTCCTGAATTCTAGGAGGTAAAATAGAAGAATGAAGGAATAAAACTGTAACAAAATAATGAGATACTCTCCAAACACATGTTCTCTTTGGATCACACAATGAGATGACACTCACTGGTCTTGGTTGCAGCTGGGTGCATAATGGCAGTCTAGCCACCTGAATGGGGACAGAAGAGAAGTATGCTAATAAAACCTCCTACGCCTCATCCTGTTTTCTCTTTCCTCATCCTTTGACTGCATGCAGATGACTCTATGGACATAGTGGGGGACAAAATCACCAAATGAAGAGCCTTAGTTCCTAAATGATCACATGGAATGCCACCTAGCCAGAAAGATACTGAAATGAGAGTGGGAGGGATTTTATAGAATGAAGCATCTGAAATTCCAGGTTTCATATGCTATAGCAGCTGGGTTCATTTGCTGTGACCATTACAGATGCCATTACAGGGGCCTCCCTGGTCACACAGTGGGTTAAGTCTCAGCACTATGAAACTATCCACAGCCACTGCAGCATGAGTTCCATCCCTGGCCAGGGAGCTTCCCACATGGCGCAGCAGACCTTTACTGCCTCGCCCGCTGTTCCCCTCAGCAGTGTACTTCAGTAGATCCTCCTGTTCTGCTCCTCACTCTGTCTCTGGTGAATCCTCTCACCACTCCACACCTCTGGCCTACACCCCAGTTCTTGTATGCATAAATAAATCAATCTAAAAAAAACAAACGTCTATGCCATTCTTATTAATACCATCTTAAAGTGATTTGCCCAATCGCTTCCTAAGCTGAAATTACTGCTCTGCATAGAGATAATTCTCAATAACTGTCATCTGAAACTACTTGAAATCCTTATGAACCCTAAAAATATACTTGGCTCTAAACAACTCCAGTTTCACCATTATAGTCATTTTCATCTTCAAGGAAAAATTAAAATGCCATGACTATGGCTTCTGCAGACTGTTCAGTTTGTTTGCAAATCTGTGTTCTGCTTGTTGATAAATACAATCATCTAAATGAGAAAGATAATTATATTTGAAGAAAAGCACCTAAATCTATTCCTTCACAGTGTGTAACGGTGTGATGGACATAGAAAGGAGAGAGGATGAAGAGAAGACTTGGAGGAGGCTCACGGAGCATAGGCATGTGAAGAAGCTGCGCTTGCTTCTCGGCCTTGGACTTGTACCAGGGACTTGGGAGACAAGAAAGGAGGCACCTGAAAGAGACAAAGAGACCCATGGGGAGCTTGACAATGGTAGCCTTTATCTTCTATGAAAACAAGCCAGTGACATTGTACCCAAAAAGTAATTTTTAATACATATATATATTTAATGTTAATTATATATTATGCTGAACATTAAATAACAGATAATATATGTACATGAAATGTATTACTTATTTTAGTGATGTATTGTATTGTGATGTATTGTAATGTATTACTTTATTTTACTTTATTTAGCAAGAAAATTGGCCATGATAAAACAAAATTCTTTAAAAGATATAAGAAACAGATAATACTTTAAAGAGTGGATAGACATGGATCAACTTAAATGTTTTATGGCTGTCTATGCATATACGGTGTGTGTGTTCATTCAACTAGAGACATTTTAGAAAATATTTGCAAGTTATATAATGAATATTCAGCTATAAGAGCTCATATAATTAAGGTTTTCTAAAATCTAACGCCAAAAAAGCTATTTAGAGCACTCATTTCTGAAAGTGGGAATAACAAGGGCCTGCATAAAGCAACTAAAATACCATAAAATATATAAAGCAAAGGCACTCAACAAAATAGACATCAGGCATGAAGACCGTGAATCTGAGAGATGTAAAGTCCATGAGTTTTTTGTGATTGTCCAAACTTAGTTCAAAGGGAAATTTACCAAAATACACTAGAGAAGGTAGAACCTAGGCAGAGCCCAGCTTTCTTCCTAAATTCAAGATCTGGGCTATGATTCTTGGGACAATAAAACAATTAGACTGAATAGATCAGAGATCCAGAGAGACATAATCTGCACAGAAAGGAAATTCTGTTGAGTACTCACTTTGGTACTGATTGATTCTGGTTTAAACTGTCATACCAGAAATTCTCATAATTTATGGTGATGCAGATTACACTGGTCAACAAATTTTTACAAGAGTCATGTTACTGAAAAAAATCAGTCATTTCCTATCAATTTGTATGTGCTCAACCCAAATATGACAGTCAAATTCTAATTTTGGCTCTAGTATTTTTTTTGTAATCTGCAATAAATTGATGTTTACATCACGAAATGCATGTCAATAGTAATAGGCCTAGGGTTAATACCTGTAAAAAATCAAGTCATAGACTACTTAGAATTCTTCGCTTGTCTCTTGTTCAGCTGTTCAGGAATAAAATAGATGGAAGAAGGTTACCATTATGCAAAAGCACAGCTTTAAGACTCAGTTTTGAAGAGTCTAGAAATAGTCTCCATTCTTGTGGGTCATGAGTGATTTCTAAGGCATTCATGAGGCCCTCACTGTCGGAACAGAATACCAGAGTACTTTCCTTTCTGAAGAAAGGCTCCAAATGCTGGAGGCGCTTTTGATATAAAGTAATTGTGACATCTTCTTCTAGAAGATTCCATTGTTGGAGTCTTGATCCTAGCAATTCTGCCTTGTCCTTGGATAAGTCCAAATCACAAACCAGGCCCTTAAATCATCGCAAATGTTTCAGTGAAACCAAACCTTGGTTTTCTGTTTTTCCTGTTCCCCAACAAAGTAGTACTTGCACTTGTGTAGTGGTGCCATTAGTTCTTAAGGAGAATGTGCCTTCCTTTTGTCTCTAACACATTCTTATAAATGTAATGAGTTCTACACAGAACATATACAGTTACTTCTACATCTGCTTTCCAAAATCATGCTAATACATCTTCCATTCTCTATATATCTTTAGTTGAAGAAATATTTCCTAGGAATTTAAAAGGTCCTGGTCATTATTAGTAGTATAATAATATTTAGAATAAATATTATAAATAATAAAAACACTTGAAGAATGCAAAGATGATTTTTTCCACGACTTGAATTTAAAACATAATTATATTTTAACTTTAAATAAGTAATTTATATGGAAAAATTACACACTCGAGGAAAAGATGAGTTATACAGAAATGATAGCAAGGGATCAAATTAAGTTTAGTGAATCAAGGAAAGCCTTCTTGGGCAAATGGCACTAAGGCTGAAATGTAAATAAATGACTTTGATTCATAGATTTAAGGATAGACAGATGGATAAACAGATGATATAGGTTGATGATAGATGACAGATAGATATTCATGGATAGATATGTCTCTCTCCACATACACACACAGACACACACACACACACACACACGTAAATGAAAGGAGCAGAAATAAAGTTCCATCAGGAGGAACAATCATGATATAATGAATTAAAATTTAGTGTACTAGGGACTCCAAGACTAGAGTTATTAAAGTGAGATGAGATTCTCTGGACAAACACGGGTCCCCACACATTCATGTGTAATCAAATATAACTAAGAGGAAGTCTTATACACCCACTGCTTTTAGGCCCTCTAGGGTATTGCGGTGGCTACCATCAGTTGGTCCTCAATAAGTATACATTAGAGTCATAAATACAATACAGACCATTGCAAGAGCAGATTTGGAAAGAGCACACACTCACCCATGTCCCATTGGTTTCTAAACACTTTTTTCTACACACATACAATATAATCTCTGTGAAATCATCTCTCTGAAAATGCCAATCTGTAGTTCAGAATGAAGATCATTCTGAGGTATCCATATTTTTCTTCCTTTTCAAAAGATAACATGATATAAAATGTGGTCAAAATAAGAGCTAACCCTCACTTCTATGATATCCTCAAAAAAGATTTTTGCTTCCTAGAATCAAGCGTTTTCTTTATTTCCTCCAGAGAGAATGAGAGGTGTTTGTTCTCCCTGTTTCAGATGATTGTACCTCCTCCCTTGAATCTAGGTCATTTGGAAAGTGAGATAGATGTTACTTAAGGGAGTCCCCTTGTCTTTTAAAATTTTCTTTAAATTACTCAGACTATTTCTCTCTCCATCTCTCTCTAGTCTAATAACTACCTAAATTAGCTCAGTCAGAACCAAGAAACAACCTACATGTGTAGCTTCTATATGTAGCAGTTTCAACACAGTAATCTCAGAGGATAAGCGGGAATAACATCAGGCACAAGCGGGGCCTTGTGGACTGGGATCATTGTGGGGAGGGGGAGGGGTGCCTTGTGTTGTTGGTAAAGATTGATAATCTTTTTAATTTCAGGCATAGTAATTTTCTGTGCATTCCTTAAGGTTTGCAGCTACAGATGCAGCTATCTCCTCAGTATTTTGATATAATTCATCAACCACTTAATATCACTGGACCTGTTGGGAACTGAAAAGACACAGAATACATTCTTTATTCCTTTAATAGATCAACTTCATTCCAATGTCAGCTTGTGCCATAAATCTTGCACTTCAGAAGAGAGTGGGATGATATATTTATAATATTGAAAAAAATCAAGAATTCTGTGTCTGACAAAAGTGCCCTTCCAAAAATTAGGAAAAATAAGATATTCTCATATAAACAAAATTTAGAGGCGTTCATTATCAGATGAATGAGCCTGGCTGGCTCCCTCTGGTTCACCCTCCAAGGATTAATATAGAAGTCATCTTTTTGGAATCTCTCCACAAATAGTTAATTTACCATATCACCTTCAGAGACCCCCAACATAACTCTTGGCAAATAAATGTTCAGGTTATAATTTTTTTCCCAATGTAATCTCCACGAAAGTTTAGTAATCTATCACTGTGTATTATATTACAAGTGCCTAACATAATCAACAGATTATAATTATCCAAGGAAGTAACAAAAAACACATCAAAAACCAAATAGGAGATTTGAGACCCAAGGGGATGTGACTATTGACTGGACTGTGGATCTCCGAGCTGGCCCAGTTTTCAGGAGGAGACCTGAGGTGACCTATTAAGACAAGGGACACAGGGACTCAGAGACAGTTCATCATGAATGCTCCTGAAGACTAAGTGTGTGTTACCGAGGGCACATGGAGACTGTAAGGGCCTCAGTGTCCTCCAGTACTGATGCAGTTAGCAATTACTGGTCCCCAGATAAGCATTAACACACTTGTGTTTGACCAGTTTGTCTGATTTATGACCAGTCCCTCAGATAAGCATTGTCTTCCCCCATCCTTTGTAATCCCCCTTGTCTGACAGGTCTGATTTCTTGCATTCCAAAGGAAAGGGAGTTAAACAGCAGTTGTTGCAGAAGGCAAGCTGGTGCCCACCGTCTCCACGTCTCCACGCCAACCACTTCTCCCTCCCCTTTGCAGACCCTTGCCCAGCTCCCCCTTTTTTGCCTTTTTATAGTAACCCTGCAGCCTGCCAGTGAACAGGACGGGGGCTTTCAGACACGAGTCCGCTGCCCTCATTTGTCAAAAAATTAAACCACTTTCCTTTTCCTCAAACTCTATTTGCTTTTAGTGGCTGAGAGAAACTGGGCTGGCGTTTGGTAACAGTACCAGGACAGCCTGGCTAGATCCTGAGCTTGGTCATATCAATTTCTGCCTGTTAATGAGCCAAGTAAGAGGTGCCCTGGGGCCCCCAAACCTGCCTGCTCTAAGTAGGTTCTTCCCGCTGTCGCATAGATAAAACATACTCTTAGTGCATAAAACCTTCAGTAGAAAAGAAAGTTAATATAATTAGTGTGCACAACTCAACAAAAACAAAGCCAATAACCCAGTCAAAAAATGGGCAGAAGAGCTCAAAAGGCACTTCTCCAAAGAAGAAAAGCACATGGCCAACAGATACATGAAAAAATGCTCAACATCACTTATAATCAAGGAAATGCAAATCAAAACCACTATGAGATACCACCTCACACCTGTGAGGATGGCACACATTAAAAATATAGGCAACAACAAATGCTGGCGAGGATGTAGAGAAAAAAGAATTCTTCTACACTGCTGGTGGGAATGCGAACTGATCAAGTACTATGGAAAGCTGTATGGCGATTCCTCAAACTGCTAAACATGGAGCTTCCATACGACCCAGCAATACCATTTTTGGGAATCTACACAAAGGACACAAAAACACTAATCCAAAAGGACACATGCACCCGTATGTTCATTGCGGCACTGTTCACAATAGCAAAGGTATGAAAGCAACCCAGATGTCCAAAAATAGATGATTGGATCAAGAAGATGTGGTACATATACACAATGGAGTACTATTCAGCATGGAAAGAAGATAAGCACATGCAATTTGCAGCGACATAGATGGAATTAGAGGGAATCATACTCAGTGAAATAAGCCAGAAAGAAAAAGAAAAATATCGAATGGTTTCACTTATAACAGGACTATAAGGAAACCGAATGCAAGAGAGACACTCAGTGGAGGGGTAGGGGGGATGGGAGGATAAGGGCACAGAATGGAGTAGAAAGGAACACAGGGGACCACAGAGATGGATTGTGGGTGGGTTGGTGGTAGGCTACCCAAGGGGAATACAAAATGTAAAAGACATAAATAACAATAAAAATACATATTAAAAAAATAAATAAAATTAAAAAATATATATAATTAGTGTGCAATAGAGAGAAGAAAAAGAATATAGTTAAAATATAGTTTCCAGTTAAACACCCAAAGCTATCCATCTCCTCATGGGTAAATGCCTAGTCTAACAGGGTGGGCCTGAAAGCTTGACATAAGTCTAATGTACCTTCTTGTGGGGAACCATAGGAAAGGGGCAGAGGAATCCAGACAAATTTGGAAGGAAAGAGCGAACTCAAAATCCAAGTCAGGATAAAGGCTGCCATTGTCAGCCTCCCCACAGGTCTCTGTCTCTTTCAGGTGTCTCCTTCCATGTACCCCAAGTCCCTGGCACAAATCTAAGACTGAGAAGCAAGTGTGGCTTCTTCTTTACATGTCTCTCTGCTCCATGTGCCTCCAACTTTTCTTCCTAGTCTTTTCTAGCTTCTACTCCCTTCCCAGTTCCATCCTTCCTTGGGTGGGGCAGGAAATCTGAAACCTTCCCTTTCTATGGGCCTTTTGGGTGGGGCCCAGCCCAGAGGCTTTGCAAGAGGTTGCTCTGAGGGCTAGGGCAGCTAGCTATACTCAACTAGTGCTTTGATCTTTGTGAGTTTCTGCTCAATTGGAGTCCAGAAGCAAAACCTTCACTTAAAAAGTTATAAAAACCAGATTAAAGGCTCATGCCCAGTTCTGACATAGGGCAGGTAGAGTATACACTTGGGGTTCATCCCTATACCTTCTCTGCTCTACAAGCAATTGGACAGTTGGGGAAGAATGCAGGGCACAGTGAGCAGTCCTGTGTGCATTCTAGAGGGACCAAGAACAGCATGAACATGGCTCAGAACCTCTTTGCACATTTGTACAAAATAAATTCCCTAAGGGAGGCAGCAAGGTGAGTGTTTCAGATCCTCCCTCCCAAGGGAGCACACAGAGAGAATCAGGGCCTGGATACCAGACCTGGGTAAGAAAAACACATGGCCCTGAGGCATCTGCTTTCGGGACCCCTCCCTTTCCTTTGTTTGGGTAGGGTGCTTTCAGAGGGTTAATCTGTGATCCCCAAAGCCTCTCCCCTCTGCTTTCATAAAGCTTCTGTATGATTTGTGGATTATCTTTCAAGAAACAACTTTACCATAGTCCCTTGTGCTCTTCCCACCCGAATTCTAGGGAACTGCATCTGAGAAAAGAAAGAAAACATTGTATAAAAATGAACAATGATGTAAAATGTATATAAATTTAAAAAAAAGAGAAAGAACTTTAGAAGAGAGAAAGTAGGGGTTGAAAGTGATTTGGAAAGGGTAACCTTTGGCAAAGTAAAGTGCTTTCTTCTTGGGTACTCCTTGAAGCATGTCTCATCTCATTTGCTGAGTCAGCACCAGTGCAATTATGCATGCTTCTTATTAGCCCTGGTGTCTAAGTTTCCCTTCTGCCATATTGCAATAGAAATCAAAGTCCTCAGGTGCCAACTGCCACAGCAAGTATCACACTGTTATAGAAAAAAGTATCACAAAGCACAGACCAAAGGTGGGGATATGGAGATTGAGGGCTCATTGCTCAGGTGTGTACTTTGATATTGGTTTGATGAGATGTTGGTTTCAGAGAATGGGGTACCTGGGTTTCCTCTTAAAACAAATTTAAAACACAGGAAGGGTCACAAACTTGTTCAAAAGAGTTCTTGGAAGCTTGAACTTGGAAGAATGAAGTTAACTGGCACCGCCATCAGTAAGGAACAACAGAAACTCAAGTGTATAGAAGTTAAGAATTTTGAAGGGGAAGAGAGTAGAGTACAGCTTCTGCAGGGGAGGGAGGTCTCGAGAGTAATGCCCGTGGGGTAGTTTCTTAGGCTACTTTCTAGATTCTTTTTAAGTGAGCTTTTGGCTTCTTGCTGAGTCAGGCACTGCTAAAGTCTGTTGCTTCATTTCCAACCCTGTTTTTTTCTCCTTGTTGTCTTTCTCCTTGGTTAGCAGATGTTTTCCTCTGATTCTGAATTTGGCTGGGGCTCTCTGGCCAGTGGGAAACTATCGGTTGCTTAAGTTACTGTCTGTCTTCAATTTTACCACAATTCTCCTTTCAGTGGCATATGATAAATTTACACGGGAGACAAAGATTTGATTTTATCCAAAAGGACAGGTTTATTATATGACAAAAAAGGAAAGGAGAAGATGCCAGCACAGACAAAAAAACGGGCAGGAAATGCTGTGTTTTGTCAGTGCAGAAATTATATTGACATAGTGTTCTGGTTTTTCAATTTTTTTTTTTTTTTTTGCTAAAGGGTTCATTCTTTTGTGGAGTTGTTACCTATTGTTAAATTAATTACTTCCATGGTGTGACTAGGTTGATTTGTAAGGATCAGCCATTCTCTGCAATGGCCCTCAATCTCCATATCCCCACTTTTGGTCTGTGCCTTGTGATACTTTCTGTAACAGTGTGATACTTGCTGTGGCAGTTGGCACCTGAGGACTTTGATTTCTATTGCAATATGGCAGAAGGGAAACTTAGACACCAGGGCTAATAAGAAGCATGCATAATTGCACTGGTGCTGACTCAGCAGATTCGCACCGCAAGGCTGAGCCTCTCCTACACTTTCAGTTTCTACAAGGTTCTGGGTGGGTTTGCACTGGCAGCTGTACATGGTCAGGTATGATGCGGCTACATACCAAGAGGTGAGTTGCATAGTTGCATGTAAGGAGTGAGTAGAGTCAGCAGTCCTGGGACCCCAAGTCCATTTTGCCTCATGGCAGTACCTGGTCTAACATGAAGCAAGATTCATACCAGGAACTAAGTTGCATACCAGGAACTGAGCGAAAGGTTGTTCCTAAGAGGCCTAGACTGCTTCTGTCAGGTCACCATGCTTCACTATAGCTGGTTTAACAACTATGTTAATCACTTCCACCCCCACCTCCAGTGTCTGGTCTTGTGATGCCTCCATCTTAAATTTTCTGATCTTAGCCTCCCTCAGACTTAATCAGAGCTGAGCCTCTGTGGGGTGCTGCTGGCAGGTCCCAACAAAGATGAAACCAGCCTGCAACCAAGGAGGCACTTATGGAGATGGGGCCTTTCTCCCCAGGCTGTCCTGAGACTTCTCCCTGGAGAGTAAGCCATTCCTGGTGCTGTGAGCTATGCCAGCCCAACAGGAATGACCGCACTTTCAGGTGTGTTTAAAAATAGAAACCACAGGCCCCAATGGAGCCATCCCAGGCCCCACCATGATATAATATCTAACCTAATTGTACTTTTGACATCTCTCAAAAATGAAATTTTAAACCAACCAATCTGGAGTTTCCTGAGCAACACTAGTGAAATAATCCACATGATAAGACCACCCTTCTCCCTAAGGTAAAGTAGTTTCCCCTGAAATAAACCTTTCTTTTGCTAATAGCTTGTCCCACCCTCCTTCTGACTAGAAAAACCTTGTGCACCCCCTTGTGGTTTTTCTACTTGCTAGATGGGATGATGCCCCATTGATGAATCACTTAATAAAATCAATTAAATCTCTAGATTTATCCAGATGAATTTTGCTTTTTAACATGTAGCACCAGAATTAGGGGTCTTTAAAAAACAGCTGCTTCAACTGTAGGCTCAGACTACACACACACTTGGGGCTTGCCCTCTCTGACCCATGATGAGAGGTAGTCAGATTCCCATAGGTTCCTGAGGCCAAATTCCACAATCCTTTTGTGCTGGGAATAGATCTGTTAACAGAACTGAGACCTTTGACTTCACCTACCTGATAATTGTGTATCAGAGGAGATTCCACAGGAGTCTGGAATAATTTGAAGGGAAACTGTGTAGGTCGATATATTGTCAGTGTTCCAGTGTGGGACAGGCTCCTGTCTCCAGTCCCAGGACCTATGGACAGTTGTTCTAGAGTAACCACTCTTTCTAGATCAAAGCCTGAAGAGTGGACTAATGTTGCTACGTTCCCCCACACATCCCCCCCACCCAAATGTGCTGATTTGGAGAGCCTCTAGGGAAAAAAATCACAGTGAGTTTCTGTAACCTTGTGGTTCCCTGTCTTGCCTGTTGAAAGGTGGGGCAGGAAGAGGAGAAGCAAAAGAAGACTTGGGATAGGACTTAGGAAGAAGACTGGAAGAAGACTTAGAGGAGGCATGCGGATCAGAAGACCTGTGAAGAAGCCATGTTTGCATCGCAGCCTTAGACTTGTACCAGTGACTGGGGACATGGAAAGAGACACTTGAAAGAGGCAGAGATGTGGATGAGAGACCATGGCGAGGCTGATAGGCACCCTTTGCCTTGACTTTTATTTTGATTTTGCTTTTTTCCTTCTAGAATTGCCTGGCCCCTTCTGTACCCTTTTTATGATTCCCTGCTAAAAGGGGCCTGAGATTTGTGTCAAGCATGTGGTCCTCAGTGGCCTTGTTTTGGGCCAATCCTGTTTGGCTGGGCATTTACCCACAGGGATGAGTGACTGTGTGTGCTTCATTTGGAAACTATGTTCTTCTCTCTATTGAACACTTATTCTATTAAAATTCTTTTCTATTTGAGATCTGTTAGCAGGGCCTCCCTGGTGGTGCAGCGGTTGAGCGCTGCACTGTGGAGCTGTTGGCAGCGCGAGATGCGAGTTTGACGCCCAGCCGGGGAGAATCCCACATGGTGCGGCAGACCTCGCCTGCCTCGCCCGCTGCTCCCCTCAGCAGTGTATTTCTGATCTGCCTGTTCTGCTCCCCACTCTGCCTCTGGTGAACGCTCTCACTGCCCCACGCCTCTGGCCTTTACCCCAGCTTGTATGTATAAATAAATAAATCTTTAAAAAAAAAAAGATCTGTTAGCAGGCACCCCCAGACCCCCAAACCTGCCCACTTAAAATGGGTTCTGCCATCCATTGCATCAAGACAAACATACTCTTAGTGTGTAAGACCTTCAATGGAAAAGAACTTTAATACAATTAGTGTGCAATAGATAGAATAGAAAGAATATAGTTAAAATAGTTTCTTTATGACACACCCAAAGTTACCCATTCCCTTGTGGATAAATGCCCAGCCAAACAGAGTTGCTCAAATTGGGGGCACTAAGGCCTGAAAGCCTGCTACAAGTCTAAGACATCTTTTGCTGCTTTAAAGAGGCAGAAAGGACCAGGGACATTTGGGAGGAAAAGAGCAAAATAAAAATACAAGCCAAGATAAAGACTGCCATTGTCAGCCTCCCCATGGGTCTCTTACCTACATTTCTGTCTCTTTCAATGTCTTCTTCCATGTTCCCCAAGTCCATGGTACAAGTCCATGCCACTCGCCTCCTCCAAGTCTCCTTAGCAGTACTGGGATGCCAGTCAAAGCTGGGAAAGCAAGAGTGCAGGCCCACTACCTTCCACATTACGTAGGTTTAACTGGCCTCTCAGTCCACCCTTAGTTCCCAGTTGCTCTCCCACTACTGGTGTCCTCAGTTTTGGTTTCCTGAAACAGGAATGAGACTCCTCGTAAGAGTGGATTGCCAGTTCATATGGTAGTTCTACTTTTAACTTTCTGAGGAAACTCCATGTTATTTTTAATAATGACAATAACAGTTTACATCCCCACAAAGAGTGCACAAGTGTTCCATTTTTCCTACATTCTAGCCAACATTTGTTACCATTTTACTTGTTTGAAAATAGAGTCTAACAGGTATAAGTTGATCATTCATTGTGGTTTTGATTTGCATTTCCCAATAATTAGTGATGTTGAACACTGTTAGGTCTGGGCCTGGTTTGGCAGCTGGGAAGCCATGATGACCTCTCAGTCACCTAAGCAGGAGGCAACCTATAGAAAAACAGCTTCCTGACTCTCTGGCACCCACCCCCTCCTTACCCTCAACTAAGCACCAGATGTTCTGGCATGATAAGGGCGACTAAGAAGAAAGCAGACAACTTCTTCCCATGACTAAAAGACCCCTCCTAGACCCCCGTCGCTAAATATATCCTATGTAAGTTCTGTTCCCCTTACCCAGTGTGCGATTTTGCAGACCTCACCCTAGGGGTCTATAAACCTCACCCGGGAGCGCAATAAAGACTTGCTTTGAGTCGTTATGCCTGCCGCCTCTCTTTCCTACCTGTGTCTACCTTTCAAACACTTTTCATAAATCTGTGAACTTTTGTAAGTCTTCATTGGAAAAATGTCTTCTCAAGTTTTGCCCAGTTGTAAAAATTTTCTTTTGCTCTTGAATTGTGTCCGTGCTTTGTTTATTTTAATTTATTTTAGTTGTATTACTGTTTATTGAGATAATGTTGGTATATAATACTGTATGTAATTCGGAGGTATAGGTTCAGATATATGCTTATATACCATGCCAACCACCAAGGCACCTGTCAACCTCCATCATACTCCAAATGACCCCCTCCACAATTTTGTTTGTTTTATGAAACTATAAAATACTATATGACTTCAAATAATTTTAGAGTTGTAATAGATTAGTAGAAATTCTTGTAGCAATGAGTTTCAACTGTAGTAGTATATTCCTTACTAGTCTGGCCATAAACCATAAAGAAATTACTAAATTACTATTTTCCATCTTTTCAATCTACTAATGTTCCATTTCTCAAATTTTCTTCCTCACATTCCTAATGATCTCAGATTTGCTATGTTCTGAAATTGACCCATAATTTGAAATTTTCTGGTTGGGTCGTTATTTTCTGGAAATACTTTCTCAAAAGGTAATCGAGCGCTTTGGCTGTGTTCCCGCAGGCAAGGGCCACCTTTCTAATCCCAAACAGCTGAATTTCGAAAGTTTAATGATCTCTCGAGGGCCGGGTCTGAAAATTGCCCTGGGATCTCAAATAGTAATAGACTCTCAGGTCAAAGAAAGCAAGAGCTAAGGTAAATGATGAAAGACTCTATTAATGTTTGTCCACATTCAAAGCTTGGCAGGAAAGAGTGGTTCTGTTCATTGATCTTACATTCTAGACAGTTATCTGTTTTTCCAGGTGAGTTTCTTCCTCATGAATTGAGGCCTGTGCTTGGCTCAGTGTTGCTAATTATAGAATATTTTAAGAGGAAGTGGGAAGGATAGTAAATCAGTATAGCTCAGAAACAATGGTATGCTTCCTTTTATTTCACCTACTCACACTTATTTATCAGTTATAGATGGACTGGATTAATTTCACTTAGAAGTGAAATAATCTAAATTATATGTGGAGACATCTCTATTGACACATCTTACTTAATTAATGCAGGATCAGATGAAAATCAAGTTTTTAGGTTCCTTTTTTGATGTTTACCTGCAAAGTAATTCAGCATTGCCTGGCTTATTAAATCTAAGAAGAGAATATGTAGTTTGTAAAGGTGTGTGTATGGGGGGTGGTCTGGGATGGGAATTTGTAAGATGTGGAGAGAAGATCTAAGATAGGAGCATTTTATTGTCTTGTGTAGCTTTGATATCTAGTGTTGTTATCACAGTGACTATAAATCATACTCTACCCCCTGAAATAGGGTTTTCTTTATTTGGGACATTCATTCTTGCCTTTTTTTTCCTCTTGTTATTCACTCTACCCTCCTTTGTATAAAATGCATATCTTTGCTTTCTTAGAAGATATTTTTAATCTAAAATGTTTAAGTGTTGTTTTCCTATTTTTCCCCCATTCTGCTAAGACTTTAAAGGAAGAGCTGTATGATTATTTCTCAGCTGAATAGACCAAATCCATTAAATAAGTGACATTTATTAACTCCACTAAAGTCATTTTTCTATGGTGGCAATGACCACTTCATCTCTTTACATGAATTTCCAATATCAAGGATCAAATTGTGGAAGGTTATTTGACTTCAGAAGATTTATTGTCACATGGAATTAAATCAAATATGTCTTCTGAAATTTTCCTCGTTTCTGTATTTTGGTTTATTTACACTTTCTCAAGAATGCGGAGATGAATTTCTGTTTTAACAGACATTCTCTACAGTTTCTGACAAGCACTAGCTCAAACACGGAATGTTTAATTTTCATGTATACTTTGTACTAAGTTTTCCCTGTATAAACTTACTAAACCCTCTTAACAATTTAATAAGTTAAGTGACATTATTAGTCCCATTTATAGTTGAATGATCTTACGGAACTTAGATAAGATTCCATTTGAGATAAATAGTAAGACCGTCATTAGATGACATGTGTATTTCTAAATTCCTAGTCTACAATTCTAGGTACAATTTTTTAATTTTTTTATGAGGTCTCAGGTGCATCCACAGGAGGACACCAAGGTTAGGTTCAGGAAAAAAGTTTATTATAAACTATGGAGGTTATGTAGTAGGTCAGTTTTTGTTTATTACTTTCCTATCTTAATTTGTGGTCCTTTATATTCATTGACTTTCTACCTTAACTCTGTCTCCTCTAAGATCTGTGATACTCATATCTCTTCCTACCCCCTTCTGCTTACATGTTTACTTTGAATTACATGTTTACTAATGCTTCAGAATTATCAAAGTAAGTGGAATATGCTCTACAACTACTAATAATGTATATTTCTTCCACATCACTTCCAAGAATCTGCAAAATGGCCAGCTCACAGACAAGTCAACCAGTATTTTCTGAAAGAACAAACATCCTCACTACTTCATTTGAGAATTGATTCCTAAGATTTATGGGGAGGTATTTTCCCCCCTGAACCAAAGAAAATGAGAAGACTGGGACAAGCTGACAATATTTGGAAAATCTGATCTTCGAACAAATTAACAAGGTTATAGGATTGAGGATCTAGACTCTAATTTCAAGTGTCACAGAGGAATTTTACCTACCTGAAATGTGTATGGAATTTGGAGGTGGACATAGACAAATACATAATGATGTTATATGTGATACCATTTGAGAACACTCTAAAGATTAGCAGTATCAATGAATTTAGATCATGATTTCCATCTCTACAATTCCTAAGTGGAAAACCCTGGATGATTATCCTCATCCACAAAAAACCTGCAATGGCTTTGGGAAAAGATATCCAAGGATTCTATTCTGATACTTTAATTAATTCCAAAATATTCAAAGAAACTTGACCACATTTTCCATCTAGGATTTTTATGCTCTAGAATTCACTTCTTCCTTCCTATTCATATATATATATATATATATATATATATATATATATATATATATATATATATATATATATATATATATATATATATATATATATAGTCTCAAGAGGTAGCAGAATCAGTGGTAAGGAAAAGATTTATCAGTGTAATGGGATCCACCAATACGTCATATCTGAATCCCAAAACAGTGATCCTGATTGGGATCCCTGGACTAGAGCATGTGCAGTTTTGGATTGGGTTTCCATTCTTTGCTGTGTGCCTGGTGGCACTGATGGGAAACATTTTCTTGCTAATCATCATCCCTACAGAGCGAAGTCTTCACCAACCCATGTACATCTTCCTGGCTGTATTGGCTATGACTGACCTAGGTCTCTGTGTAGCCATTGCTCCCAAGATGTTGGCCATCTTCTGGTTTGGCTCCTATTCCATGGCATTTGATGCTTGCTTAGCACAACTCTTCTTCATCCATGCACTGCAGGGCATGGAATCTGGCATCCTGCTGGCCATGGCCTATGATCGCTATGTTGCCATCTGTAATCCTTTACGACACACATCCATCCTCACATCTTTCTTTCTAGTTCAGATGATATTGATGGTGGCGATCCGGGCAACAGTACTTGTTGGGATTTTACCCATTCTACTCAAACGACTGCATCTTTTCCATTCTGTGGTTATTGTTCATTCTTACTGTGAACACATGGCTGTGGTCAAGCTGGTTGCAGAAGATGTCCATATTAACAAATCATTTGGGCTCTTTGTGGCTTTTGCGATTCTAGGTTTTGACATGATCTTTATCTTCATCTCCTACTTTCTGATTTTTCAGGCTGTTTTCCATCTTCCTCAGAAGGAGGCAAGACTCAAAGCATTCAACACTTGCACTGCCCATATTGTTGTCTTCTTAGAGTTTTATATCCTTGCCTTTTTTTCCTTCTTTAGTCATCGCTTTGGTCATGTATCACCTTATACCCATATCCTCCTGTCTACCATCTATCTGCTGGTACCCCCTGTCCTTAACCCAATAGTCTATGGTGTGAAGACAAAGGAGATCCGTAGGCGGGTTGCTCAAATTTGTGCTCTGAAGCCTGAAACCCAGGAGTGACCCCCAAATAATGCCACATAGGATATTATATATGTACGTGTGTGTGTGTATACACATACATATATTTAAATGTTTAAGATGGAAATGTTCTATACTATATCTTGGTGAGATATTGATATTATGATTTCCCTAAAAATTTTATTTACAAAATAAGAGATATCAAACATGAGATAAACATGGGTCAAAAGTATATATGTGTGTGTATTATATACATGTACTATAATTAATATAATATAATATATGTAATATATACATATATAACACACACACATAAACACATGTAATACACTATATCATTGCTCCAGCTCTTTTCCTTTCTTCTATCATCTTTTATATTTACATCCTTTCTGCCATCATCTTTTCTGCTTTTTTTCCTTTCATCCTTGTATATATACTTATTATGTCTTTCCACATACCTGGAGGCAATTTATTCTTTGGATATGTAACAGTGAGAAGATGTAGTCTATGCTTTCAAAAGCTCATTGTATATTGCTGATATAAAAATATCGAACAAGTATAGTTTAATGTATTTTAGCCCATGTTGAGATAATAAAAAAAAAAAGACTCGAAGAAACAAATGTATATTTTAGAGGGAATAGGGAAGACCATTCAGGTCAAATATGAGCTTTAAGTAATATATTTTACTTAAGATAATGGAATCATTCACCATGACTTCAAGTTTTTAAAGCATTGCCACTAGAACTCATGTTGCTGTGGGGAAGTATATGCTGTGTATGTGAACTTCAATTCCTTGAACACTTGATTTATGAAAACTTGCTTATCTTTGCCTTCATCAGTGATAAAAATATACAAATGATTCTGCAGTAATGGATTATATATTAATATCAAAGTCATCTGATACCTACCTAATACACAGTCACAGTTTTATTCAAGTGAGCTGAAATGGTCCTATATGGTACATATAGTATGAAAGACTCTGAAATATGAAAATAATGCATTCTCAATAAATTCTATCAAGGGAAAGTTTTGAGAAAAGCTTAAAAACATGGCTATTGTCATCCAGGCTTGACTTTTTTTTTTAAAGGTTTACTTATTTATGCATTCAAGAGCTGAGGTGTAGGCCAGAGGTGTGTGTGTGTGGGGGGGAGTGGCATGTGTGTGAGAGGATTCACCAGAGACTGAGTGGGGAGCAGAACAGGCAGATCTTCTGAAATACACTGCTGAGGGGAGCAGTGGGTGAGGCAGGAGAGGTCAGCTGTGCCATGTGGGACGGTCCCTGGCCGGGAATCGAACTCGTGCTGCAGTGGCGGTGATAGTGTCATAATGCTGAGACTTAACCCTTTGCACCACCAGGGATGCCCAGGCCTGACTTTTTAAAACAATTTTTTTTTTCTTATATCTTTGTTAATGTTTGTGTAGTGTCCGATTTCTCCCCTCCCATGTAATCCCTGTAGTTCTCCCACCATTGTAGCGTCGTGATCCATCACCATAGTACCTTGTGCTCTTCCTTCCCCTGTTTTAACACCTTTCCCTCCTCTTCCCCTGCCATATGCCTTAGATATATGGTCAGATTGCAAGTTTTGTCTTTTTTCCTGACATCTTATTTGGTTTCTCTATGTTCTGCATGTAACTGAAATTAAGCCCTGGCTTTTGACTCTATTATCTATCAGTTGTAAGTGTGAAAAATAAGCAAAAATATTTTAATTATTTAAGTTAATCTTTCTCATCATATTAATTGGGATAATAATACATCTTAAAAGAATGTTGTATAAACATAACAGTTTAGAATGCATAGAACAAATTAAAAAGCTCAAAAGAAAGTTGTTATCACTATTAAAATTATTTACAATAACAATGAGGACAGGCATAAAAATATGTAATACAAAATGCAGTTTTGATAGCTACCTCCAATGGGGATTTTCTACTTGATCTTACTTGGGCATTTGGTATGTGAACAGTTATGAACACATAAAATGATTGTCAAGGCATGGGTTTCAAATACAGAGAGATACTGTATCCTCCATGTTATTATGTGTTTATTTGCTGCCACCGGGTCATGCCAGTCCCAGCCTGAGCTGGTGCTGACAGCTGACTCCGAGAAGTTTAATAGTCCAGCAGGAGCTGAGCATTACTTATGGGTGGCCGGACCACATTCCCCTTTGCTGGCAAGATCGCCTTCCTTGCGGCAATGCCAGGTGAAAGAAAAGAAGTCCAGATTAAGAACAGCTGTCACTCCTTATACTCTAGGTTGTTGTCACATGCATTCCAAGAATGTATATCTAAAATCATTACCTCATTTGAAAAAATATGCCTCCAATTTATACTATGTAGTGCTTTTAGATAAATAAAATTAACAATTTTTTTTTCCTATTTCATTACTTGTATAAGCATTTGGGGGAGGTTCTGGTCATGATGGTTTCAAAACAAATCTTGATTGATAGAACATACCCCAGTTATGTCCCTAGGCTGAATGATGCCTTCTCTTGCCTTGGTCACTTCTTTCTCCCAAAAGTCCCAAATCTGACGGGGCTTATCTCCACCTCCAACCTGACATAATTTCTAGCTCCTTATTGCTGTGTCCTGTCCACCTCAGACGGCAACCTTAACATCTACGACAGGGGAGGAGATGAAGCACCCACTCCCGCATCTGCTTGGTCCTGGCTGCATAAATCAAGGGGTTGACCATGGGAGGCACCAGGAAGTAGAGATTATCAATGATGATCTGTAAATGGGGAGCCATCTGGTAGCCTAATATCTGGGCCAGGACAGAGAAGACAACAGGAGAATAAAAGAGAGCAATGACAAAAAGATGAGAGCCACATGTGCTAAGAGATTTGGCTCGTGCCTCCCAAGAGGGTATCCGAAAGACAGCATGAAGGATCAGCCCATAAGACAGAATGATAAAAAACAGATCAAACCCCACAGATGTTACAATAACCATGAGGCCATAGATAATGTGCTCAGAGATGTCTCCACAGGCTATCTGCACCACGGCCATGTAGGCACAGTAGGAGTAAGCAATGACTTGAGTTCGGAAACTTTCCAGAGTTTTTGTCAGGATAGGAGCTGGGGTCAGGATTGCCACTGCCCTCGCCAGGATAGCCAGTGCCATCTTCACCAGCATGTTGTTATCAAGGATGGTTGTATATCTCAGAGGGTACCAGGTAGCCACAAATCTGTCAAAAGCCATGGCCAGAAGGATGCCAGACTCCATGACATAAAAGGAAGGGATGAAAAACATCTGTGTGAGGCAGGCATTGAAGCTGATCTCTTTGGCATTCATCCAGAAGATAGCCAGCATGCGGGGCACTGTGGCACTGACCAGGGACAGGTCAACACCCGACAGCATGGCCAGGAGAAGAAACATAGGTTCGTGAAGACTTCTTTCCACACGGATGATACATAAGATGGTGACATTGCCAATGATCGTCGTAACAAATACCAAGAAAAAGGGCAAAGAAAACCAGCCATAGGAAGATTCCAAGCCAGGAATTCCAGCCAGAACAAATATCAAAGGCTGAGGAATGGAGCTGTTGCAAGAGGACATCCTTAAACAGAGCTCCTCAAGATAGAATTCCTAGGGAGAAAGAAACAAGAGACATTTTGAAACCTCTGCATCCTCTGCACCTAAAATTCTGGGGATGATCAAGATGATCATAATTATAAAATCAAATGAATACTTCAGCTACTTGAGGTAAGGAGATAATCCCAGGCTTCTATGTTTGCAAGATGGAGAAGCAGCCTCAGGGATAAAATGGACTGCATTTGGTAAAAGGTCATAGCTGAATGAAAAGGCAGGTCTCCTGAAAGTTAACCTGATATAGTGAAAATAGGAAGGACTTTGAGCTAGCACATGTCTGGTGAACAGCTTCAACCCTGCCACATAGTTCGTGTGACTTGACTAAGTTGTTAAGGACTTTAAGCCTTTTTTCTTCATTTCAATGTGTGATGAAACTTATTTTGCAAAACCTGCAATACAGATTATTAAACTCCAACATTGTACAAAATATGCAACGCTTCTGACATTATTCCCTGAAAGCTTTGGTGCCCTGCAAATGCAAGTTTTCTTCTATTTCTATGAAGTTGAAGGTTTAAGTGAGTCATGCAAACAATCATATGATTTTTGGCTTGTTTCTTATATAGAATTGTTAATAGGATAATGCATGGTCTTTGGTTAATACCATATAAATGGATGTAATTGTTAATATTTTCCTCACAAATATTTTGAAAATCATTATTTGCTAGAGGGAAAAAAATATCATGTCATTAGAGATAGATAGCGCCAAATGAACAATACTGAAATATTTGAAAGTTACAATTAATTCAGTAGGGGAAAGGATCCTTTCATAAACTCAGAGAAGACTGTCCTATGAAACCAGGAACCCACTATTACTGGTTCAGTTTTTGATAGAAACTGAGTGAATATCTATCAACAATACTCCAGATAAAAATTCTCCAAGCAGTGGTGGCATTCGACTATTATTAGAGCTCTAAGCAGCATGATAACATTTTGACTGAGGATTGGGAACAATGGTTAGGTACAATTATATCAACATTAATTATAAGGAAAGACACCACCAATTTAAGTATAAAGATTAGAAAGATTCTTAATAGTTTTAAGGAATGTCACTGAACATTCTAAAGGTTGTAGATTTTATCCCTGGCCACACAAGCATTGGTGGCAGTGGTATTTGGATAAAAAGATTTGAGGATCTTTTTCTTACATAGGTTTTTTTTTTTCATACCAGGATTTTCTTCTCTTCACCCCTCCTTCTTTTTCTCCCTTTTCATAGAGAGATACCTGCAGATGGTTTTGAGTGCAGTCACAGTGGACTTGGGACCACTTGAGATGTAGGAAGATTTTTCGATGTCCAGAATAAGATGGCGTGTGTAAGTTGGAGGCAGATTTATGCTGCTTTATCCTCCTCTCCTGGGTCTCTAGAGGCTCTTTGGCAAAATGCTTTGTTTAGCTTGTATATTCTGGGGAACAAATCCTAGAGCCAATCATTGGTCATTGAGACTACTATCTATGGATAAGAGCTGATGTTTAGGAGGACTTCTTTTTTTTCCCCCTTATTGAGGAAACATTGTTTTATAACACTGTACATGATTTAGGAGAATAGGTGCACTCATAGTTTTCTCAGATGTATGTTACCACACCATCGTCAACATCCAAGCACCCATAACCCTTTGCCCTAGACCATTGTGCCCCTTCCCCACGTTGTCCTCACTTCAGAACTCCCTCCCCCAGCAGTCTTAGTTCTGTAGTCACATTTGTAGGATTTATTTTGGTTTAGTTTTGTCAGTTCATTTCTCATGCTATTTTTTTCTCTATAGTCCACATATGAGTGAAATCATTGGTAATGGTCTTCCTCCTCCTAACTTATTTCACTTGGCATAATCCCCTCTAGTTCTCTCCATATCGCTGCAAATGGCAAGAATTCATCTTTTTTTTTTTTTAATAAGTGAAGACTAAGTATGCCATTGTGTATATATAACACTTATTCTTTGTCAAGTCATCTGTCGATGAATATCTAGGTTGTTTTCATGGCTTGGTTATAGCAAATAGGACTGCAATATTCATAGGAATGGGGGCGATTGCTTGCGGTTGTGGATCACCAGGTTTTTGAGTGTGCCATTGAGATTCCAACTCAGCAGAACTGGTAGGAAACATTCACTGATTTATTCTTTATCTTTTTCCCTTCCCTTTTTGCAAATAAACCCTTTTTACTAAAAAAAATTCATAGGAATGTGTATTTCCCTTCAAATTAGTGTTTTTGTATTCTTTGGCTTCATTCATTCCTTTGGAAACATTCATTATACACTTATGTGTGTAGGTTGCTGAGAGATTTAAGAGGTAAAAAGTAAATAAAGGACAGACTCACAGGTTTAATTATGAATTGTTTTCATGTATCTTCAAATCTACACTGTGCTGCTTAATTAACAATGTGTGGCCTTTAACAAATTATTTAATCTCTTTGAGTCCGAATTCCTCACATGTAAAATCAGAACAACATTCTGGTAATTACGGTGATAATACTACATATTTTAATTTACACACATGTGTATGTAATATATATCACAAAACCCTACTTGTTATGATAATCTATAATGTTAACTAATTAAAGTCTTAGTTTATGGCACTATTATTAGTGTTAAGATATGTTAGAATACATTCCCACTCATTTAATTCTTAAATCTTTATGGAGAAGGACATCTTATGATTTCCATTTTATTGATTGCAACAAGGCCCAGGAAGTTCCAGCAATTTGCCTGAGTATACAGGGTAGTAGATGGTAGAGACGAAAAATGAACCCAAGTTGTAGAGCCAGGATATTTAACCTCTAACTATCCTAAGTATTAGCTTGACAAAAGATGTATTTAGGGTTAACTACTATAAGTAGTGACATTTTTCAAAATAGTGGAAGGGTGGGGATTTTAGCTAATTTGACTTGAGTAAATAATCATTCTGATTATTAGGGAAGTTTAACTAGGAACTACATATTAAAAAATTAAATTTCCAGGTAAATTAGGGAAATTTAAACAAGAACTACATCTTGAAAGATACACTTTCCAGGTAAGAGAGAGAAAGGGGCAGAGAGAGCAATGTAAGCAAAATCATGATGCTGTGAGAAGACCTATCGTTTGAATGAAGGTGGGAGTCTTTACGAATTGGACAAAGACTATAAGAGATACGAAGAACAGCCCTGGAGCTACAATGGGGATGACACAATCAAGTATTTTATTATTATTGTCTTCTTGTTACTTTTCCATGCTTTGAACATAGTAGTTAAGAGCAAATGCCTTGAAAATGTTAGTGGAAACAGTTAAGTAGGCTTCCTGTGACATGATAAAAACTTGAACTATGGAAGATTAGTCTGAGAAAGAGGAAGGGTTCAGATTCACCTTTAAGATTGTCCTACACTCAATAGAGGGACAGCAGTGAGAAAAGAAAGAAGGTACAAATAGTATTTCACAAGGACTAAATCACTTACAAGAGAATACTAATTTAATGTCTCAGCATGTATTTATTATTAAGTGCCTCTGAAAGAATTTATATTTGTTTAAGCAAGTAACTAAAGGAAAAGGTCATAATTGTTCAAAAGGACATGTTCAGATTTTTTTCCAGTGAAAATATTTATATTCTTTTTAATAATTTAATTTTCAATATCATTATACTGGTGGCATAATTACTAAAAACTTTGGGTTATATATAAAAATAGACATCCTCCTTTAATAAGGACATATAACATCTGAAGACCAACATATCTGAATCTACTTCAGTGGGCCTGATTAAGTTCTGAACAAACTCCCAAGTTTGTAACTTCAAGTATAAAGTTATATTTATTTTTCAGGAGACTCCATGATGAGGTTTGAAAGAGATCCCTTGTTAGTTCAGGTAACAAAATAATAGCAGGTGCAAATTATTCTTTGTGGACAGGAAAAAATTTATGAGCAATACAATAATTAAATATCTATGGACTTGATTATTGTGATGATGACTTCTCCATGTTTCTGATGGACAACTTGTCCTCTGTGCCAGTTTTTGTGAGTATAACAAACAGTTATTTGATGTATTCAGAGTATATGGACCCTATTATATTGCCTCTTTTGTATAATATTGACAATTTTTATCAATATAATTGATAATTTTTAATTGCAGATACTTCATGTCAAAATTATTTTAGGTTTTCATGGGTTTCTTCCCTTTTTGAATCATTCTCTATTTGAAATAAACAACTGCCTCCAAGTTATACCACAGAACATCATTAGCAGCATAGAATAGAAGAGGATTCCTTTCCCATTCATCAAATTCTCAGGAAGCTTCCTAAATTCTAAATGCACACAAATGATATGCCTATAGTTTCATTAAAACTTGGAAATTTCAATTATGTGGGGGTCATTCTTCTCCATTAAAATGTGATAAAATATTTGATTTCGGTGGTAGAAAAATTAGTTTCTTTATGAAGGGGTCAAATATTTGTTCTTTCCTCTTTCTATTCTGATACCATGTCTGCAAATAATTTCATTAAAATCAGGCAGATTTTACCCTTAGAAACCTAAGGACATATTCTCGAATTTTTTTCGTCCTAATACCATAAACAATTGGGTTAAGAAAAGGTGGTACCAGAAGATACACATTGGCAATGAAGATATGAATTTGGGGGGCAACATTGTGACCAAAGCGGTGAGTGAGGAAGGTAAAAACAGCTGTGGAGTAGAAAACTAGGATGACACACACGTGGGAGCCACATGTGCCTAGAGCTTTAAGGCTTGCTTCCCTGGAAGGGAGACGAAACACTGCTCTGAGTATTAGGACATAAGACACAGCAATGAAAAAGCCATCACAGGACCCAATGACAGAGGCGACACTGAGACTGTACTGCTTGGTGGCTCCTGTATCCACACATGCTAGCTTCACCACAGCCATGAACTCACAGTAGGTATGGGCGATAATTCGAGTCTTGCAGTAGGGCAACTGCTTGAGCAAGATGGGATGGGGGCAAAAGAAGGCCACTCCTCGGAATACCACAGAAGCTCCCATTTTAGCAATGCGAGCGTGAGTGAGAATGGTGGTGTGGCGCAGTGGGTGGCAAATGGCCACATAACGGTCAATGGCCATGGCCAGGAAAAAGCCTGATTCCATGGCAGTGAAGCTATGAATGAAGAACATCTGGGTCAGGCAGGCATCAAAGGCGATGTCGCGGGCTCCAAACCAGAAGAGACAGAGCATGCGGGGCAGCGTCGATGTGGAGAGGACCAGGTCAGTGACGGACAGCATGCACAGAAAGAGGAACATAGGCTCATGGAGGCTGCGCTCTGCTCTCACCACGGCAAGGATGGTCACATTTCCTACAACGGCCACCACGTACATGGAGCAGAAGGGAATCCCAATCCAGCCATGCAGGTGCTCCAGTCCTGGGATTCCCACCAGCTGGAAGGTGTTTGGTGATGTGTGAGATTTATTGTCTAGTCCCATTGTGCTGTTGTCCCCTGTCTTTCATTGATGAAATTCTTTTTAAGGCAAAAGTTTTCTGACAGGATCATCACAAACAAATCTGGAAACATATCCAAAAAATCTGGAAGACCCCGAAATATCCCATCAGACAATATTCAAGGTTGTTTTTTAGAGTGAAAGCAAACTTAGCAACACTAGCCCAAAACTACACAAGGAGACACAAAGAACTAATTGTAAATCGAGTCATGAATCTCATGGATTTGTTAACAAATCAAAGGAAAAACCCCAATTTTGTAAACATCCATGGACAATAAAATTTAATATCACTTTTGAATTCACAATTTGTCTTAATCTTAAGGCCAATTTAGCTTTTTACACAAATAGCAGATATTATAAATGAAAAGGATATCAGAATTCATCTAGCCCAAATTTGTTCTTAATATCATACCCCAAATTAATTTTCAAGCTGATGTCTGACTATTTTCTGGGCTGGGAACCAGCCCTGGGAGTTGTGAGAAAGCACTGACTTTCCTGTGGAGTTCTACAGGCTCACCCATCTTCTGCATAAGCGCCTTCACAAAATCTAAGGTTGAACAGTCACACCTCTGCTAAGTTTTCTCTTTTGCAGTGAAACATTCCCAACTTATATACTGACTTATTTATAGGTCTTGCTTTCAAAAATCCTAACACCACTTTCCACTTCTGTACATTTCCCTCTTCTTATCTTCTATTACTGAGTACACCAGTCACTACAGGGAGCTACTCACTTGCTAGTGCTTTTGATTTATACACTATTAATGTGATTTCAGTTGATAAAATTTATATATGAAGGAAAGCAATGTTTAGTTGATCTCAAGATGAAAAAGACATTGTTTTGCATATGTTCACTTTTAGTTGGAAAAATAATGCAATCTAAATATTGTTTCTCCAATTATATAGGTGAGGATATAGAAGCCCAGAGTGCTACAGATAATACAAAGGCATCACAGAAAGAATAGCTGAGATATCAGAGCCTCCTTGGTGGTGCAAGGAGTTAAGTCTCAGCTTATGAAGCTATCTGCAGCATGAGTTTGATCCCCAGCCAGGAAGATTCCCACATGGCATAGCAGATCTCTCTTGCCTCTCCTGCTGCTCCGCTCAGCAGTGTATTTCAGTCAGTCTGCTTGTTCTGCTCCCCACTCTGTCTCAGGTGAATCCTCTCCCCCACAAAAAACCCTCTGGCCTACCCTCCAACTCCTGTTTGCATAAATAAATAATCTTTAAAAAAATAGCTGAGATACCAGTATTCTAACATAATTCTTCCAGATTACAAAGTCCACACTATTTTCCTTATGTCAAACTCAATATCTCTTGTTACAAATAATAAATTCATAGTGAACTATAGCCTACTAATATTTTTCATAATTTTAAAGTCAGATTTCTCCCCCACCATGGAAGCAGGCTCAGCAGGGAAGGGGGCTCTCCTCTGGGTGTCTGGCTCTCTTTGACTGAAGAGAAAACTCAAAGCAACTCAATTCTGTAAGAAACATTTAGACCTTATAATTAAGCACTTTCTTGGCAAGGAAAAAAGTTAGATTTCTCAAAACAATTTTAAGCAAATGCTTTAAAAATTAGCTTTTTCATTTATACGTCATAATCTGTACTGTTTTATTTTAGATAATATCTTGCAGTAATCCTTATCTTGATTTCTTTTCATTTTATTTTTTCTCTTTTATTATTATTAAGCACTAATCAAAGTTCAACCCCTGAATTTAATCAGTGTTGTCTGCCAATTTTAAGGGTATATTTTCCACATCTACATTGAAACAACTGAAATATAATTTTGAAATCAGTATGGACCAATAACAGTATTCTTTTTATCATCTAGAAAATCGTGTTTGTTCCTATAACATAGTATGTATACTGTTCATTAATTAGAAGTGGAGCTATTAAATTTAATTATAATGAGGATGTAAATATTGAACTCTGTCTACTCTGTTGTAATTTATAAAGTCTAATATAATGTCTCATTAATCTGGAATGAGACCTATCTCATCTAGTATTTTGGGGAGAATATAGAAGACGTTAAACTAGCTATACTTTTGACTAGTAATGTCCCCACAGTTTATTTGGAAATTTTCTCAGTTGAATGTAAACTTTATAAATTGACCATTTATATAATACTTTGCAATTACTATGATATTTGGTGCACAAGAAATAAAGTTCAATAAACTTTGAAATTTATCAGCTATTATTAGTAATGCTACAATTTGTTTCTTTCCTTCCATCTGATCATTTTCATTCCCATTATAGACACTTCTTATATACTTTTATTAAATGCATTTATCTCCATAACAAGATTTAAGTTGTCTATGCATACTATTATTATTTTTCTCATTTCCTCATCTTTAAGTATAAACAAAAGTTGTTCTTTGATTTTTGGGAAGCTTAAGTTGATTTTTACATGTTAATAATTTAGAATAATTTATTCAGAGTAAGAATTTAAGAAGTTAAACTTGGACTTTGGTATGTATTCCATAAATAAGATGGCTCTAATGAAGCATTAAGTCTCACATAATCAAAATTGCACTTTAGATAAAGAAATAAACCATTCTTTCCAGACTTTCACCAGGTGCCCCTGCTATGCCCTGGGTCACATAACACCAAACTTTTAAACATTCCTAAAGTATGCCATTCTGCTTTGTAAAATGACACTTTTCCACACACATCTCTAATTTCAATTTTCCTCTTTCTCCCTTTTATTCATTTCTTTTGCTAACTCTTTTTCTCCTTATAGTATCTAGGTCAAAATTTATATCCTGTTTGAGACTCTGTTGAATTATTTCAGATATCTGCACGTCATCTTTCTGTGTTCTCATTGTATTTTTATGAGTCTTTTTTATATTTGTTTTTGATGGAAAACTTATCGAACTGTGGAATATTAATCCCTGTATTTATTGTTATGACCCATGTCTCCCTTAGGAGATTAAATTATCCTCAGTCTAGAAACTATAGCATAGCTAGGTATTACCACAACCCAGTTCATAGATTGGAATCAGAAAATACTAATAGAATATTACAAATAGCTGCACTATCTGTTCAGCTCTAAAATCATATTCTTTTTTTAAAAAATTATATTCTTAATATAGTTCTATGCTGCTTTCATATGCAATGATATTATAATAGTTATTAAAACTTATGTAAGATGTCTAGATTAGAGTTAAGAGAATTGTCCCTGACATCTTTGCCCAAAGTGGAATAAAAGGATTTCTGCTCTTGGTAGGTCTTTATTACTACTTTGCTTTACTATTTGTTTTTCCCCCTGTCCCCACCTTTGCTTTACTATTTGTTTTTAAGACAGGACTCGAAGAATAGGGCGACAGAGTACTTACCTGAAAGAAAATTTCAAGGCAAACCCTGTTTTATCTAAGGTCTTGAAGATACTGATTACCTAGATTTCCAAGTAAAGAGAAACATAAAGCTATTCACATTTCTCTGTTGAATGCCAAAATGTTTAAAATTTAATATTTTCATTCAGAGGGAACCTTGATATCTGTGTTCACAGATGCTTAAAGGGACAAGTAACAAAATTTCTGTAAATCTGAAGTTTAAGAACACCGGGATTCTTTAATTTTTCAAATACTATGTAAAGTCTCCTTCCAGTACAGCATATCAATACTCAAATAATTGTATTAAAATATGCCTGGGTATATTTAAATTATCATATTTAAAAGCACAAGCAAAACACTCTATTAAAAATATTCCCTGATTTTTTTTTCAGAATTATTCATCTTTTTTACACTTTAGTCCAGAAATTAAGTTTTGGCTATGGAAGTGGCAGACCAAGAGATGTCAGCATTTTTCTCCAGTAAATCCACTAAGGAGAAATATGTTATGTCCCAGAAAGTTGTAATCTGGAAGTCTTTCTATTCTATCTTCTTTCTTATATGTATATGCTGACTCACTTGAAGGTTAACTACATCAGAAATAATAAAGATCAATATGACTAAGAGAATACAGTGGTGGGGAGTGTTGTGAAAATAATGGAACTAGAGAGAAATGCTTTGCTATGTCTTGTTCTTGCTTAATAGATCACCTCGGCAGACAGATGTATTTTCATACTTAACTATCCATTCTCCCAAAGTGCTGACATGGTTGATCAGTGTCTAATATTGAATGGGAGGAAACTGACTCTGCTTTGTTCACAGCTGTCTCTCACTTCAAAGCCTCTCCTGGTTTTTGAACAGCATTAATACTAATTTTATTCTTATTCAGAGAATCTTTAATCTTATGCTCCCTATACTTTAGGAAATCAACTGATAATTACATATACTAAGTTATAGGAAAGTGTCCATGTCACCTTCTGAGCAAGTTTAGTCTATGATTGTCATGCCCAGACATGACAATTCCCCACTCCCCAACCTTAGATTTATTAAGAGAATTTGAAGAAATGGATATTACCTTTCTATGAATCTCATAATTCTATAAATGCAGCTCTTTGAATGAAGCCCTCTCCTATCTTGTATCTCTGTACCCTAACTCACTCAAAATAAAAGCTGAGAGGCATCTAGAGAGCCATGCTCTATACAAGGCAGATGCTAGGAGGTGTTCTCAGCACACAGGATCTGTAATTACACCCAACTCCAAACCTCACCGGATTGTATAGATATCAGGGGAATCAGCGGCCCTCTGGAATAAGGAGCCTTTTCCCTAATCACAAGACCTAAATCACTTCAGGTAGTGTAATTATGATTAACTGTTTCTTAAGATAATAAATAAGGATATTGTTTTTCCCAAAGGCCTGCCAAATTCTTGGATACAGAATGTATTTGATAACTATATCAGGAAAAATATTATAAAACCATATATGCCAGGAAAAAGGACTGCATTTTTGTACTAAAAAGCCATTATTTGCTAGTCAGACTTATTGTTTAAATTTCACTCGCTGATCTTTAAAACAGTTTTTGGGAACAAATCACTCAACAGACTAAGAAACAGATTTGGAAGTTAAATAACAAACATCAGTTTCTGATTATAGTTGACATCAGAATCTGAACCCACATACCTCTGGCTTCATAATTCTCTTGATCACTATAACATCAAGATTTTCAAAAATGAAGTATTCCTGGATTAAAGTCTGTATTATTTCTTAAACAAGTGGCAAATTCAATAAATTATAATAAACAATGCCCAAAATGATCAGGAAGTGTCTTCATAACTTGGTTTTTGCTACTCTTTTGAAAAACTTTCTGCTACACAGCTTACTCTTGAGTTTGCTTGAGTTAAGACCATTTAGAAATTTTTTTTCCTCCTTAAAGATTCTGTTTCCTGTTTTCCTTCTGACTCTATTGTACAAGAGTACAATTTGCCCTGCCCATGCCTTCTCATTTCCTACTCATTTAAGACTACAGATGAAATGGGTACTCCCTGGTAGCGCAAGGTTAAGTCTTAGCACTATGAGGATGTCTGCAGCCACTGACTCATGAGTTTGATCCCTGGCCAGTGAGTTTCCCTGCTTGGCACAGCAGACCTCTCCTGCTGCTCCCCTCAGCAATGTATTTCAGTCAATATTCCTGTTCTGCTCCCCACTCTGTCTTTGGTGAATCCTCTCACCCCCACACCTCTGGCCTGTACCCCACTCTTGTATGCATAAATAAATAAAATCTTAAAAAAAAAGACTACAGATGAAATGTCTGTCAGTGCTTTAATGAAAACTCTTTTCTAACCATGTCTTCACGTGTTACATTTCTCCTTTACCTTGTGTTCTTCTATTTTACTTTTTATCAAATTTGTAAATATTTATTACATAAGTAAAACAGCAGGCCAGGTGTTTGGAATGTAGTCACACAAGTTATAAGCTCTGCAATCCAGGGACATCCATCTCACAGACCATATGTTAATGGTTTCATCTGGACTTACTGAATGGAAACTTGTTCACCATGAACCATGGATATTGCACATCATGCCTTATATTAAGCAGATACTTATCAAATTTTTTTAATTGTGTCATTTTTATAGAGGTAATATTAGTCTCCAGTACTCTATATGACTTGAAGGTGTAGAATCACACCTTTTCAAATGTATGTAACCACACTACACTCAGAACCAAGCACCCGTAATCTCCCACCACAGTCCATTACCTTCCCTCACTCCAACTGCTCCCCGAACCCTATTGGTCACCTCAGGTAGTCTGAATTCAACAGTGTTATGGCTTTGTTTGGAGTGTTTCTTTGTTTTGATTCTCTATACGTCACATACAAATGAAATAATATGGTAAATTTTTTCCCCTCTGGCTTATTTAGCTTAGTATGATCCCTTCCATTTTTATACATGTTGTTATAAATGAAAAAGTGTCATCCTTGCTTGTAGCTGAGTAGTATTTTATTTTATTATAGCTGAGTGGTATTTTTACTGATAGTAGACACTTAGCTTACTTCATAACTTGGCTATAAATCACATTAAGGGAAAGTTCCTAGTTTGTATAATAAGAAGTCATCATTTGTTAAGCCCTAGGCTTAATGCTTAAAATACCCTCTTTCACTGATCTTCAAAATAGTCTTTGGAGGGGCCTCCCTGGTGGTGCAGCGGTTGAGCGCTGCACTGTGGAGCTGTCAGCAGCGCGCGATGCGAGTTCGACGCCCAGCCAGGGAGAATCACACATGGTGCGGCAGACCTCTCCTGCCTCACTCACTTCTCTCAGCAGTGTATTTCTGATCTGCCTGTCTGCTCCCCACTCTGTCTCTGGTGAACCCTCTCGCCGCCCCACGCCTCTGGCCTATACCCCAGCTTGTATGTATAAATAAATAAATCTTTAAAGAAAAAAACAAAAACAAAATAGTCTTTGGGAAAAAGAAAATAGCACTAAACAAATGGAAAAAGGGACTGCTAGATTAATAAATAATGATATCTTATTCATAATTATTAATTGTAGTTATTATTAAATCATCAGCTTTAGTTACTCATTAGTAATTATTAATGTTAACTAATAATTTATGCAGATTTTAGCTGCTAATAAAAAGGTAGCATCAGGATCTGAATCCAGATATGTTTCCATATTTCATTTTATTAGAGACTAAAGTTAACCAAGATTCAGTAGAAGTATGCTAGAAATACAGCTTACACACTTTGCTACAGTGCGTCAAATTCTATGTATTATAACTGACAATAGTCAAAATTATCTGCAAAATTATCGAATAGTCAAAATTATCCTTTATAATCTGGCCACTGCTATCTCTCTGCATCACTCCTATTCAACTTTAGTCTTCCCATTTTTTCCCTAAAACTATAAATAGCAGGAATGTTATCATAATTCAAAAACTGCTACCATTTATGCAACACTTTAAATATAAACTCTTAAGTACAGAGACCGTAGATTTGTCAATTTATTGATTGTCTCAGTTGTGTTCAAGTGTCTATGAGTGTGCACATGATTTTTATTTAATCTTAGTGGCAATTTTTTCATTGCTTGCTTTTTCCTATTTGGATAAATTTTCCTATATTTTTTCTATATTACTGAGTTGTGTTTAGTACTTTAACTTACAATTTATATTATTTTCTATACATGCGCTTAAATCTGTTATTTCTAAGCATAATTTAACTATATTCCACAAAATTATTACTCAGTCCTTATGTTTATTTTTTCTTTGTTTCATGAATAAATAAGAAGTGTTATTTACAAAGCATTTGGAAATCTCTCAAATAAATGCTTTTCATTTTTAACTTACTTTCATTTTGTTAATCTTGGGGGTAGAAGAATGATTTACCATAAATCACAACTTCTCAGTTCTAATTTCATTGATCTGTGCAAGGTCCCTGTCTTTTACTATTTGATTTGTTTAGCTGTTTCACTATATCCAAGTCCATTCTTCTCCCCTGTGGAGAGAGAAACACTACATCTAGATTGTTTGAGTCATTATTGATTTACAGCTATTGTACCCTTTCACATTCAAAAGTGTACTGTTATGGAAGGCAAATTATGTGACTCTGTATGCCTAATACAGTAATCTGCAATGCATTTATTTGTACCTTTGCTTGTATGTAGTTTTGCCAAAGATATATTTTGTTATTTTTTTACTATTAATTTTTTTTAACTTATTTATTCGTAAAATAACTGGAGTGTAGGCCAAAGGTGTGTCTGTGGAGGAGGATTCACCAGAGACAGAGTAGGGAGCAGAACAGGCAGATTTACTGAAATACACTGCAGAGGGGAGAAGCGGATGAGACAGGAAAGGTCTGCTGTGCTTTATGGTCAGCCCCCTGGCCTGGGATCGAACTCATGCTACAGTGGCTGGTGACAGCTTGATAGCTATGAGACTTTAATTCCTGCATCACCTGGGAGGCCCTAAAGGTATATTTTATATGCTTACATTTTAACATATAAATGGTGGTGCTAAATTATGTATATCAACACACTTTTCAATAATAATCTGTGATGTTACAGATACATATGTAATTGTTTATTTCATTGCTTAGAGGTGTTCTGATCAGAAAAGGAGCAGCTCTTATTACAATAAATGAGCATAAACTTTCCTTTGGGGAAATGTATTCTAGATTGTTACTTGAAACATAGGATTGGTGATCTTAATTATATAAATCATGGTTGATTTGGCATATTCCTTTGTGACATCCTGGTCTTAGGAGATTCTGTCAGGTGAGATTTCAGTCTGTTGAGAACATAATGCATCTCTCTTTCTCACACTCACATACACTCCTCACTAGCATATGTTAACACATAGTTTTTGCCACTCAGGTATTACTTAAAAAAAGTTTTGAGGGTGAACTCTTTAAACCATCTTGTCTTATCTGTCATCTTTCAAACAGGAGTGGAAAAATCACAGTGTTTAAAGTATTTTCAATATTCTTTATGAGTTCTTTTAAAGTAGCTGGGATGACAAAATTCACAATTTAGTGTCACTTTATGTACTAGCTGCTAATGGTGAAGTATATCATTCAAGTTTATATTTATGATTGTCATGCCCAAAAATGACGTGTATTTGTCTTATTTTATTGTCAGTGAAGAAAACTCTTGTGGCTGCTTTATTATTCATTTTATTTTTTCTGTTGCAAGAACTTGTGCTTTTTCTTTTATTTTTACATATTAAATTATAAGTTGATTAGAGATGCTTATAACATGACTCTTTATTTCCCTTCTTAATATGGATGTACCATCTATAAAATTTATGTGAATGGATTATTTATTTTAAATGTTAGCTACATCTGCATCATTTTAATGGGTTTCTTGTGTTATTATATTCCAGGTTTTTTAACTTTTTGCACTTGATATTTAATTTATGTCTTGTCTGTAATTCATTTGGCCAATTGTGTAAACTGAGAGTTGGAAAGGATTTTTGTTTCAAATATTAGATAACTTTTCCACTCTGTTATTATTTACATCATTTGGCTGTAATATGCTCTGTGTTATATATAAAGGAATCTTATAATTTCCAACTGCAAAGAAATTACTTAAATTTTCAAATACAATTGGATTCAGAAATAATTAGTTGCGTCTACTTAGTGAACTTCTGGTCTACTATTTTATTGTTTTAGTAATCAAACATCATAATATGAAAAGATGTTGAAAGGAGCAGTTTTTTTCCACTTTATGCATTTTTTTTCAAATTTATATAGCCATATACTATTTTTTAAAGATTATACATAAAGTTTTTTGTATTTTTTATTATGGTAACATTGATTTATTATGAAGGATCACATTTCCAACTCTGAAAATTGTGATTTGTGTTTACATTTTCTCAATGATTCTAAATCCAATGTTTGTTTCTAGGTAAAGTGACTGTTTGATAACAGGTTGTATAGGTGTGATTATGAACTGATTATACATAATCAGAATAAGGCTGTTAGAACAAATGGAGGAAAAAAGACTATGTTTTTTATGATAATCATGATGATAATTAACAGCTTCCTTTTTGTCATTTTAAGGATCAAAACTCAGTGCTTGAGGACATTTATTATGAGACTTTTCAACAGCAGTGATGTCCCATCTTTGCTGCTTTCTGGTTTCTCTGGCTTGGAAGCTTATCATCCTCAGATTTCTGTCCTCTTCTGTGTCTTATATCTATTTGCCATTATGGGCAGTAGCACCATATTGATAGTAATCTGGCTGGAACAATCCCTTCATGAGCCCATGTATTTCTTTCTTTCCACGCTAGCAGTCAGTGACCTGGGACTCTGTGTCACCACTTTACCTACACTGCTTAAGCTTTTCTGGTTCAATGCTCGTGAAATTCACTTTGATGCCTGCCTCGCCCAGATGTACTTTATCCACATCTTCTCCATGATGGAGTCAGGAATCTTACTGTCTATGGCTTTTGACCGCTATGTAGCCATATCCAACCCTCTCAGATACACTGCCATCCTGAATGATTCCACTGTTCTGAAAATTTCTGTAGGATTTGCATTACGGGCCCTCATTATTCTCCTACCGTTCCCTTTTCTCGTTAAGCAACTGAAATTTTGTGGGGCCAATATACTTTCCCATTCCTACTGTCTACACCCAGATATCATTAAGCTTTCTTGCTCTGACCATCGCATTACCAGCTTCTTAGGACTCATTGTCATCATCATAACATTTGGATTTGATTCTGTGCTCATCCTGCTTTCTTATGTGAAGATCCATGCTACAGTTCTGGGCATTGCCTCCCAGGAAGAACGAGTCAAGGCCCTTAACACCTGTGTTTCCCACATCTGTGCCGTGCTGCTGGTCTATATCCCGATGTTGGGAGTGTCCATCATTCACCGCTTTGGGAAGCACATCCCACCCATGTTTCATGTCATCATGGGCTATGTCTACTTGTTGGTACCTCCTGTACTCAACCCCGTTGTCTATTGCATCAAGACTCGTGAGATACGCATTCACCTGCGTATTCTGAAGAAAATATATGCAAATTGATAATTATTAAGATTCAGATTTAGCTGTTATTTATTGGTTAAAGTCACTTCTTATTTTCAACAAAAAGATATTCATATCAAAATAATCTGTTAAGTCTGTGTACAATGACCCAAAAACATTAAAAAGAAAAAAATGTTAGAAAGGATAAGATCTAACACTATAACTGTGCTATAAAATTAATAATTCAAAAGTCAACATTTAAACAGAACTCTTCTAGTATTATAGTGTAATTCTAAATCAGACTACACAACTGATCATATTTTCCATAATCAGTGGTTGAAAATCCATCTTTATTTTCATTAAATTTGTACTTAATGTGTTATTTGTGTCTATTGAGATGTGAGATATTCTTTCTGAACTTGACAGCAAGATCTCCATTGGAAGAAGAAACTAGATCATTTTCCAGTAAAACTAATATTATGCAATATTAAAATTCATTCAAATTTACATTTGTTACACTCTACTGAACACAATAAAAACATATGGGGAGAGTAATATGAATAAAATGGGCAAAATCTCTATTGTAATAATGTTTCATTAATTTAGGAAAATATTTTACAATTGTTAATAGCAAGAGAATATTAAGTGTTCACCTTGACAATAACAGACAGATTTCAAAATTCCAGTCATTTGCTGGGAGTAAAAGTTACATGATTTTGCTATCTGGGATCTCCTCAGAACCAACAAATATCTCTGAGTAGGTTTGAGGTCAGGGCCAGTATGGTAACCACAACCATAATGCATGGCTACCAGGTTTTAGTTGCTAAAATCTGAGGTCTTTCAGACCTCTTAATAAAAATCTCTTTCTGTAACTGGACTATCACTTTAACTTTTATACAGTCTGATTCTCTCTATATTTATTAAAGGCCTAGACTGCATTAGGTTCCCTAGCCCCAAAGACAAAGAAACATGCTAACTAGTATATAAAGGAGAGGTAGGAAAAAGAAAACCAAAGTTGCATTTTTTTAAGTGCTTACTTTCAGAAACACACTTTGCTAAGTGTATTGCATTTGTCATTTTGTTTAAAAATGGCCACCAAATATATATGGTTTATTATGCCCAACTATAGAGGAGAAATTAAATCTAAGAAGACTGTTAATTCTTAAGCATAACATTATGATTACCATATCTGCTTCTTCACTACAAAGTTCATTCCAGAAGCATGCTGAAAGTAATAACTAAATTTCATTTACACTGGATTAGCTTAAATCAGTGCCCCAATCAGGAATGCTCTTTTCTACATGTCCAATTATAAATATCAAAGCTTCAAGGGATTACAGTTTAGAAAAAGAATTAAAAAAAAAGCAGACAAAATAGATGGAAGGCAATAATAAAAATAATTTTAGAAAATAACAAATTAGAAGCTTTATAATGGAGAATTAATAAATAAACCCAAAAGGATGTACTGGAGATCATTAGTACATTGGCATATCAACATATAGCTAATAATGCAACCATTTTTGAAACTCCTAAAATGCAAATACACAAGGGCAGACCTAGGAGTGGAATTGCTGGATCACTCAGTAGAACTACTTTTAATATTTTGAAGAAAGTCCATACTGTTTTCTATAAGGGCTGGACCAGTCTATATTCCCACCAATGGTGTCAGAGAGTACCTTTATCTCCACATCCTCATCACATTTGTTGTGTCTGTTTATGTGATATGTGCAGTTCCCATAGGAGCGAGGTTGTATCTCATTGTGATTTAGATTTGCATTTCTCTGATCATAAGTGATGTTGAACATGAAATTTCTGCAGGGAGAGGGAAGTGAGGTTGGAACGTATGGGCAAGGGCTCCAAGGGTCTTAAGTCAAGGACTGTGGGTGCTTTGTGGTGGGTATGGTGTGGTAACTTGTATCTAAGAAGGTGTGAATCTATTCACTTAAACTGTAAGTGTTGTAAACCAGTGTTATCTCAACAAAAGAAATCAAAAACCAAAATTAAAAAAATAAAAATAGACAAATGACTTAAATATATATTTCTCTATAGAATATGTACAAATTGCCAACAAGCACATCAAAGAAACTTAATAACATTAGTATTTAGTGAAATGCAAACCCAAAGTCATAATTATAAACACCTGATACTCATTTGGTGACTTATTAAACAAATGGAAAATAACAAGGTTAAAGAGGATATGGCATTATTTGAGATTTGCTCATTGCTTATTTATTAGGACTAAAAAAAGTAGTGCCTCTTCCAAGGAAAAGAAATAGCTCTCCTTCAAAAATTTAAAAATGTAATGATCCAGGAATTTCACTTCTGAGTGTGGTCTCAAAGGAACTGGAAATTGGTTGGAAACAGATACTTGCATCTGTTGTAGTATTATCCATAGTAGCTAAAAGCTGGGCATAAATTTAATGTTCATTAACTGCTAAAGAAAATGTGATGCATATATACATATAATGAAATGCATATAATTGGATACATATAGTGGAATTATTTTATATACATAAAACATATATATATATAATGTATGTGTATATATAAATGCTACAACATCTATGATTCTATGAAGACATTATGTTAAGTAAAATAATATGGACAAAAGGACAGATTTTAAATGACTCAAATTATAGGAAGCAGACAACTTCATGGAGATTGAAAGTAGATTATAGTTTATGAGTGGGGGTAGGGAACTGGCAATAGGGACTTTTAAAAATTATAATTAGCTAAATCCATATCTTACTTAGATTTTCTCTTTCTATCTAATGTCCTTAGTCTGTTCCAGGATCCAGTCCAGGATAACATATAACTAGTCATCATGTCTTTATACTCTTCTTGATTATAGCAATTCCTCAAAATTTCATTGCTTTTTATGATCTTGCAGTTTGAGAATACCTTTATGTATTTTACAAAATGCCCTTCAGTTGTTACATTTTTTTTCTTCGTGCAACCATAACAAATTACCACAAATTTAGTATTTGGTAATTAAAACAAAGGCCTTATTTTTTTTCCAGTTCTAGAGGCTAGCAGTTTGAAATAAAGGTGTCAAAAGGACCAAGGTACTTCTGAAAGCTCCAGGGAAGAACACTGCCTTCACTGTCTCCTTAATATTTCTGGTTGTTCATAGAAATCCATGGAACTCTCAGCATGTGAACCAATCGGTGCAATCTCTGCTGCTGACTTCTTAAGACATTCTCCTCTGTGTGTTTGTGACTTCACATAGCCTTATGAAGACACCAGTCATGGAATTTAGAGCTTATTTTGATCCCGTATGACCTCATATTAACCTCTACAAAAACCATATTTCAAAGTAAAGTTACATTCACTGTCATCAATAGGTCTCTTAGGGGGATACAATTCAATCTATAATAATTAAAAACATTTTAAAAAGATTTATTTTCATTTATTTATGCATATAAGAACTGGGGTGTAGGACAGAGTTGTGGGGGGTGGGGATGGTTACAAGATTCACCAGAGAGAGAGTGGGGAGAAGAACAAGCAGACTGATTGAGATGAAGTGCTAAGTGCAGCAGTGGGTAAGATAGGGAAGGTCTACTGTGCCATGGGGCTTAGCTCCCTGGCAGGGATCGAACTCATTCTGCACTGGATGGCCATAGCTGGTAGCACTGAGACTTTAATCCCTGTGCCACCAAGGAGGCCCAAGAATTAAAATTTGTCTGATTTTTTTTTTTACTCCTCCCATCAGTGTTTCATAGCTTTCTGCATATAGATTCTGTATATATTTTGTTTAATTCGTACTTAAGTATTTCATTTTTGATATATTGGAAATGTCTTTATGTATTCATTTCAATTGTTCATTGCTGGTTTATAGGAAGTCAATTAATTTTTGCTGAGCTATTTTCCCCAGGTTTGGGAAATTGAGACCTGCTCGATAGTATTAGAATATTAATTGTGGATGATACCATGTAGAGGTTTTAGTTAAGTATAAAAAAATCACAATGTATACCTCTAGGGTTCTAGGTCAAAGCCATGGTACATTTATACACCATTAAAACAAACAAATGTTTTTTTTGAATGCTGAATAGTATTCCATTGTGTATATGTACCACATCTTCTTGATCCAGTCATCTATTTTTGGGCATCTGGGTTTTTTCCATATCTTCGCTATTGTAAATAGTGCTGCAGTAAACATACAGGTGCTTGTATCCTTTTGAATTAGTGTTTTTGTGTCCTTTGGGTAGATTCCCAAAAGTGGTATTGCTGGGTTGTATGGTAGCTCCACATTTATTAGTTTGAGGAAACACCCTATGGCTTTCCATAGTGGTTGGGCCAGTTTGCATTCCCAACAGCAGTGTAGAAGAGTTCCTTTTTCTCCACATCCTCACCGGCATTTTTTGTTGCCTGTTTTTTTAACGTGCGCCGTTCTCACTGGCTTGAGGTGCTATCTCATTGTGGTTTTGATTTGCATTTCCCTGATTATGAGTGATGTTAAACATTTTTTCATATAGCTGTTGGCCATTTGCTTTTCTTCTTTGGAGACTTGTCTTTTTAGCTCTTCTGCCCATTTTTTTGACTGGATTGTTGACTTTGTTTTTTTGAGTTGTGTGAGCTCCTTGTAGATTTTTGTTATCAGTCCTTTATCGGTTGTACTGTGTGCAAAGATTTTCTCCCAATTAGTAGGGTGTCTGTTTGTTTTGATTATTGTCTCTTTTGCTGTACAGAAGCAACATGGATGTTCACAGCAACATGGATGGAACTAGAAGGGATCATGCTCAGCGAAATAAGCCAAAAGGAAAAAGAAAAATATTGAATGGTCTCACTTATAACAGGAATATGGGGGAACCAAATACAAGAGTGACAATCAGCGAGAGAGGGGGGAGGACTGGGGCTCAGAACAGAGAGAGGGGAGCACAAGGGACTGTGGTGACGGTACACGGGTGAATTGGTGGTGGGAAACCTACGGGGAATATACACTAATGTAAAAGACACAAATGCAAATAACAATTAAAAAAAAAATGAACAAATGCAGGGAGCCAGCAGTGGTGCTTGTGACCAATCCTGGCTCACTGTTAGGAGGAGACTTCTATATTTCCTCAATATAGAATAGTCAAGTCTACTATATCTTCTCTACCGCCACTAACAGAATTTCCTGATGTGGGAGTGGTAAGGCAAAAGGGACACTAAGAGGTCGAATCAAATTTGATTGTTCTTCTCCAATAACAAGGAGGGAAAATTGTCCCCTCTACCAACAAAGAGAAGTGACACATGGTGTCAATCTGTTTGGTTTCTCTATATTCCACATATAAGGGAAAACATCTTATATTTATTTTTATAAATTTTTTCAAATTTATTGCAATTAATGTATTAATTTACATATTATTTACATTTGATTTTACTGGGGTGAGTATGCATAATTCCTTTTTCAAATGAAAAAAAATGCAATACAATAAAGACCTTTTTCTCAATGTTGCAGTTTTTATGATTATAATTTTAATAATCACAGACCATTACTTTTATGTTCTTTCATTCATTAGCCATTCCTTATTCTCTCAGGATTCTCCAGGGTCTCTCTCTCTCTGTTATTTTTATTGTTTCACTAACTGGGAACAAAATGAAGATCAGTTTTTTACGGAAATATGATAAGAACATAATAGAAATAAAGAAAATAATCTCACCAAACCACACACATCTATAGCTCTGAACATTATATAGAAAAGCTTATATAGAAAAGAAGTTATGATCTGTTGCTGAACCACCATGCACAGGTTATTTTTCACCTATCTCCATTTATTCACTGAACAAACATACATATTGAATCTTATATGTATGTATTAGGTAATAAATATTATTCTGTGGAATAGAGATATAATAAACAAAATGTGAGGTTCATAATGTTAGGCATATTTGTTGTAGTGGGAGATATCAACAACAAACAAATGAAAATCATAATATTTTATGAAAGAAGAAGGTTCTTTGATGGGAGCTAAAAGGTTAACATGATGGGGACTGAATAGAGGTAAGAAGAACATGGGATAATATAGCTGGGAAGGTCTCTTAGAGAAATATCATTTGAATTGATACCTAATTAATAAAACTAGCCAGACATTTAATGAATTAAAGAGCAGTGTGTGTGTGTGTGTGTGTGTGTGTGTGTGTGTGTGTGTTGTGTATGTATTTTTTTTTCAGCCAGTCATCAGCATGAATCAAATCAGGGCTTCCTTGATCCTGTCCCTTGAATCGCCCACAGGTATTCTCTTTTCTGTGGAAATTCCCACTCTCATTCTGAGCAACATTCATTCTTTAGTCCCAAAGGTCCCTTATGTTACACTCCTGGCTTTGTTTCCCTCGGGCTTCCAGGGTCCCTTTATTAACAGAAAATGTAAAAAGCTTTTTCATCACAGGCATATACAAACATATGTCTTATACTGGTAACCTTCTACAACTCTTAGAAGCTCTATCTCCTTCTTAGTGAGTACTCTAACTTTGAGTGATTAAGCAAAACTATGATAGCTAATTAAATATTGGGGAAACTAAAGTGATTTACACACCTGAATAAGTCTGCTATTGAGAAAAGCAAAGTTGGGAGGTAAAACAACTGTCATTTTCAATTTGTAAATGAAAAGTGGTTAAAGAAAAAAGATTGCTTGGGGGTTATTGGAAGTTTAGTGACATGAAAAAACTGTGACTTTTGAATGAAAAAGTATGTCCTGTGATACAGTACATGAGAAGAGATGTGTTTTGGTATTTCAACAAGTGAACAGATAATATCTGAATAGCATAGTTTAAAGGGATTTGATTTATTACACAAACAAGGAATGAAAGAATGTACGCTGATGAACAAGGGTAACAATGACATGTTTTGAGGTCAGAACTAACAATGATGTCCACAAGAGCAATCTAGGGGGGTTTAATATGGGGACACAATGTGAAGATGAAGGAGAAAAGTGAAAAAACCACATGGAAAAATCCAAATCTTTTTTTCCATATACGAAGAAGAAAGATCTTGTAAGTAATAACAATGACATTCCTTTCATTCTGAGATCAAGAACCACAATTTAAACATTTTTTTAACATGTTGAATTCTACATTTTTAAGAATTTATTACCAGTGGTAAAGAGCAGAAGTGAAAGAATTAAAATCTTTGGACACAGAAATAAGAGGACTGTTGATGGATTGGAGAGGGGTAAAAGGATTTGAGTAAATGAGGACAGTGTTTAATTTTTACATTTTATCAACTCTAACAGCATGAGTCACATTTACTAAGGAAATATTAAGGTATTATCAAGACTTCTTTCAGGGCTGTATGATGTTTGTGGTGCCTTTTAAACATACAAGCAGAAATACTCGGTAGACACACTGGCCTGTGTGCAGAGGTGAAGGATGAAGATGGGGAGGATGGAGATGGGGGACAGAGTTACCCACACACAGATAGTAAAATTACTGAGCTGATAGAACATCTTAAGAAATGAGTATAATTATATAAGAGAACAAAAAGCAGAAGTAAAACCTGTGTGTTTTTGGCAACATTTAGAACTGGCAATGGAGGAAGACCCAATAAAGATCTTTAAAACAGCACATCTTTTAGAGAGGTGGGAGAAGCAAAAGAAAACATGGTTTCAATGTTAATATACATGCGGAAAAGTACTTTCAAATGAGAACATGGTCACCCATTTCACATACTACTAAGGTTGTATGATCATGATATTTGGGAGGATGTTGCTTGTGTTGGGTGACTTGAGATCATTAACTTGCTTAGAACATTGTCAGCTTTAGCAGGGTATTGGTAAGACACCAGGTTAAGGACAGATAAAGTGAGGTACAGAAAGACAGATAATAACAACTCACTTAAATTAAATGCTGGACTTGTTGCAGCTTAGGTACACACAAATGAACAATGGTGGAGCATATGGAAGAGATACCAAACTTCAAATATCCAAGACTGAGTAAGTGAGGTAAGTGCTCTTTCCCATTGGGTGCTTATGGATTTCTTTTTCCGATTTCAGCCAGTTTGAAGGTAGATTTATTTACCTCTCTAGTTGGTATAACCACATACACTGTATATACAATGTTTTTGAACTATCTGTGCATGTCCTATGATATTGTTTAATTGACCTTGTGGGTTTCCTCCATTGGTGACAGCTAACTCTGACTTTAATGCCTAAGATTTTTCTGCCATTCACTCTAAAATATTTCCATCAAATACTCTTGTCAGAGAAAATGGAATACTTAACCCAGAGAGACCAAGGTCTTAGAAAATATCCTTATAATGCATGATATACAAAAATCAATGTCAAGTAAATGATGGATTCATGAGTTAAAACTGAAGCATACAGGGGGGAGGAGTTGGGGGTGGGATAAGAACAAAGAGGGAAGGAAGCACAATGGGATGGGGGTGAACTATGGTGGTAGGTGCACCATGGTGGCAACGTCTGATGGGGGGTATCCAGAAATACCTTAATTAAAAATATATAAATATAAAAGAAAACCCAAAATTAAAAAAAAATTAACCAACCTATTGAAATGGAGATTTGTTGGGGAGTGAGTCATGGAGAGGTGAAGTCGTATTTCCCAAATTATAAAAAAAATATGTAAATGAATGTCGAATAAAATTTGACCAAAAAAAAAAAAATGAGACGTATTGTAAATTTAAGGGACAAACATCCTAGTGATGACTCAAAATACAGAACCAACAAGGTAAAATGATCGACAAAACTACATAACCATAAACCAGTTAAAGGATTAAACACTGATATGTTAATAGAGGGAGATGAATTTATATAATTCTTCAACATCTAAACTGTTTAGATAGTATGCCTAAATAGCAAAAATAACTAATAATAATAATAAACAATAATGATAATAAAAAGAAACCTCAGTTTCTATATTCTTAATGTTGTGTTTTTCTTCCTTCTAGGAGTACACATTTTTATGGCAGGAAAATGACCCGAGGGGGCAGCCTCCTTACAGACTCTAATTCTAGTTTTGGACAGTCTGTTTCATTCTACCTCACTGGAATTCCAGGCTATGAGAATTTTCATCTCGTTATTTCCATCCCCTTTTGTGTGTTATACACAGTTGGAATAGTGGGCAACTGTACAATTCTTCACGTCGTTCGCACTGACAAGAGTCTCCACGAACCCATGTACTACTTCCTGACCATGCTGTCCCTCACCGACATGGGCATGTCCCTCTCCACCTTACCCACAGTGCTGAAAATCTTCTGGTTTGATGCCCGGGAGATTGAAGTGAACGCTTGTGTAGTCCAGATGTATTTCATTCACACTTTTTCTCTGATGGAGTCAGCTGTGCTCCTAGCCATGGCTTTTGATCGGTATGTTGCTATATGTGATCCCTTAAGGTATTCCAGCAAACTTACCCCACAACGCATTGTCTACATAGGGATCGCCATTATAATCAGATGTGCAATTGTCCTCCCTGTTATTGTTGTTCGGATTCCTAAATTTTCCTACTGTCGCTCCCATGTTCTCTCCCACTCTTTCTGCTTGCATCAAGATGTCATCCGGTTGGCCTGTGATGACATATCATTCAACATTTTGTATGGCTTGTTTGTTGTGGCTTGTTATTGGGGTGTAGATTCTCTCGGAATCTTCATATCATATGCTTTCATCCTCCGCTCTGTGCTAAATATCGCATCCAAGGGAGGGAAGCTGAAAGCACTTAATACATGTGCCTCCCACATTTGTGCTGTACTCATTCTGTATGTGCCAATGATAGGGCTATCCATGGTGCATCGCTATGCAAAACATTCCTCCCCCATTATCCACATAACCATGGCTAATATTTACCTGTTAGTCCCACCAGTACTCAACCCAATTATTTATAGCGTCAAGACAAAGCAGATTCGCCAAGGCTTCCAAAAGATATTATTAGCCAAAAGTGTTGGGCTTAATCAGACATAGAGAGCACATGTTATCTTGAACTTAATATCTATTTTCTTCATCCTGAAGATAACCTATTTAGAGCTTCTGGAAACATTTGATATATAATAATGACATGATAGTTAATTTTACAAATCCCTTCAGGGAAAATATTGTAATTATTTTTGGTCATTACTTCTTAACTTTGAGTATCTCAGAATCTTGGTGCAAGGAGAGTTAGTTTAGGGAAATTTACTTCATTCACATAATTTATGGAGATAGTTTCTATTTAGATTAAATGAGAGGAGTTCAATTTTCTGTTAAAACTACGGCATGGAAAAGCTAACTTTTGAAAGACAGCAGGGGCATTATATGGTAAAGCTAGCATTAGTGACTAGGTAAATTTTTTTCCCTTGATACAAAATGGATCTAATTTTCCACATTATGAGCTAACTCATAACAGATGCATGTTTGAGTTTAAAGATGGGATGAACAAAAGCTGCATTTCTTTCTTTGATTTACTTCTATTGAGATTATTGTTAGAAAAAAAAGAAACTGGACAATAAATGAATGGAGTTAGTTTTCTCAATGAAGAAAACCCGTAAGACAAGAAAGATTTCAGACCACAATGACTGCAGACTCAACTCATCACATGACAAAATAAAAAAAATATCAAATTCCCAGGGCTAGTGTACACTCTTAGTAGGCATAATGTCTTATGTACAGAATTTAAAACAAAATATAGCAAAAGAGATGTCAAAACCACCATAAACAATAACTTCCTAAATCTCCTACAATCATACTCAATTCCCAGGAAATTTGATTGGAAAAGAACAAACAAGCAAATTTTCAATATTAAACATGCACATCCTAATGGGAGAATGGAAATGGGGCCTAGGCAATTAGGAAGTTCAAGGAAAACCAAAATAAATCTTTTTTGTGCAAATACTATTTTAAATCACTGTGAAAGTCATAAATAAATACACGTATACAACATTATCACTTGCATAACTTCTAGAGTAGAAAGGATATAGAAAATAATGAAAGTAATTAACCTTATAGGATCCTAGTTTAAAAATTGTGTTAAGGAGGTGAATTTCTGTCAAGGAACAGAAAAAATTAGTCCACACACTTTGTAGTTAAAAATGAATTCAAGAGAACAAAAAAATCACTGTAATATATTTTAAGGAAATGAATTAGAAGATTCGATTTATAACAAAGGATAAAAATGGATGCTCTTAGAGAACACTGAAAAGAATCAGTACATTGAAATAATGAGCATGGCTTAATTAGCATAAATAAGAGGCTTACATAAAAGGAATAGAAAAGAATCATTAAAAAAATGAAGTCATTACTAAGATAATAATTGATATGTAAGACAGACCTTAGAGACTCATAATCTGTTAATGGGTGTCTATATAATAGAGAATAGCACAGATGGAAGTGAAAAGACAAATATTTTTCCAATATGGAAAGGGATTCCCACTTAGGCATATCCTGGTGAAGTTATTAAAGATCACAAAAAAAGAAATAATAAAATATAAATGTAGCAAAAAATCAAGTTTGCTAAAAGGAAATTAAAAAATAAGAGTTTATGAATCTGAGAATTCTGAGAAAAATATATTTAATATAATATGTAGGGTTTTCTGAGCAGAAAACACATGATTGGAATATTCCTCATTCAGTATACTGAAGTATTTGTGCATTGAATAATAAGTGGAATATGTTTCCATAAACAAATCTAGGAAGAATAGAAATAGTATTGGTAAAAACACAGAATAAAATAAAACTGTGTTATCAGCTGATTATTGTTGAGCTGGTTTATGTGTAGTTGGGGATGTATTATAATCTCTCTACTTTGATATACACTGGTATTTTCCATAAGATGATAAAAATAATAAAATTAAAGTTGCAACTAACAAAGACAATCCAAAATCTTTTATTTCCTGAAGAAATGACTTATCCTATATAGATGCTAAGGTTTATTTTTCTCATTTTATTTTAATTGTATTAATATTTTTTATCAGAATAACATCAATCAGCTTCTAACTGATGATCTTCTCCACCAATAGCTGTAAATGTAGATAGTTGGCTATCACATTTTCCTCTTCATACATGTGCTTTTTTCAGGATTGAGATTATGAACTAATGTTGTCAAAGAATTTGGTGGGGTTGGGAGTGTAATGGTTTTTTATTTCTTTCAGTTGAACACCTGAGTAATATATAAACTACATGGCACTGGAGTATGGCTGCATTTACTAAACATAAATCCTCTACATTTCAAATCCTTGGTCATACACTATTTAGGTGATGTCAAAGTGACTTAGTTAATATTAAAAAATTAAAAATATAAGTAGAATTCTAAGGCCATTCATACCAATAAAGGAAGTAAGACCAAACTATTTCTCTGGCAACTTCACAAGGTGACCTGCGAAGACGGAGTTTTGATGTGTTTTCTAATGGCAAGGAATACACAGTCAGTCATTTTCACAGCCTGTTAATGGGGCTTTTTGATGAAAGAAATCAACTGAGTAAATTTTCTCTATAAGAACTATTACTTCTGTTGAAGTCATCAATTCCTTCATGTGAGTTCACAATAGAGTGTGTTAACTAGACCAATACCTGAAGATGAGAAATCTAATGCAGTAAATAATACTAAGTAAATAAATGATAGCATTGTTCAGTTATAATCAAAACAGTTTTGGCAATATCAACTCCAGAGTTGGAAAGATTAATAATAGTAGGCCTTGTTCATTTTTGAATTAGTTCCTGAACTAAGTGGGATTGACAACACAGTTGGAATTTCCACTCCTGATTAGCAATTTCTTACTATTCAGTAGACCACATGCCAACTTGGCTACAGGACTCAACCAAAAGACATGTAAGTCAATATTGCAGGCAAACATGGAGAATTTTATTCCATAAGCAAAGGCTTCCATTTAAATTTAATGAATTGTGTGCAAAGATTTTCTCCCAAGTAGTAGGGTGTCTGTTGTTTTGATTGTTGTGTCTTTTGCTGTACAGAAGCTTTTTAGTTTGATGTAGTCCCATCTGTTTATATTTTCTTTGACTTCCTTTGCTTTTTGGGATGTGTCTTGAAAGATTTTGCTGAGATGTATGTTGTGTAGAGTTTTGCCTATATTTTCTTCTATAAATTTTATGGGTTCAGGTCTTACGTCCAGGTCTTTTATCCATTTTGAGTTGGTTTTTGTGCATGGTGTGAGGTAGTAGTCTAGCTTCCTTTTTTTGCATGTAGCAATCCAGATTTACCAGTACCATTTATTGAACAAGCTAACCTTGTTCCATTGTATATTCTTTTCTCCTTTGTCAAAGATTAGTTGTCCATAGGTATGTGGATTTATTTCTGGGTTTTCTATTCGATTCCATTAGTCTGTGCTTCTGTTTTGGTTCCAGTACCATGCTGTTTTAATTATTATGCCTTTGTAGTATAGTTTGAAATCTGGGAGTATAATCCCTCCATTTTCTTTTTTTTAGTGAGGAGAGCAAAGATAAACACATGCAATTCCCAGCAACATGGATGAAATTAGAAGGGATCATGCTCAGAGAAATAAGCCAAAAGGAAAAAGAAAAATATTGAATGGTCTCACTTATAACAGGAATATAGGGGAACCAAATACAAGAGCGACAATCAGCGAGAGAGTGGGGAGGACTGGGGCTCAGAACGGAGGGGAGGGGAGCACAAGGGACTATGGTGACAGTACACGGGTGAATTGGTGGTGGGAAACCTGTGGGGAATATACAGTAATGTAAAAGACACAAATAAAAATAACAAAAACAAAAAAATAAATAAATTTAATGAAACTTATCTGCTTTGTTTCATCAAGAAACTTTATGGCACAATGAAGAAAGGCCCACGTTAGAAAAGAGAGTTCACAGCAACATGGAGCTGAAAGAGATAATGCTAAGTGAAATAAATTAGAGGGAGAAAAATAGATACCAGATGGTATCTCTACCCACAAAGGAACTAAACTAAGATTCAGATAAAGACAAGCTTATAAACTAGTCCTTGAAAACTGACTCCAGAACTGAAGCAGCAAATGGTGGGCATGGGGGCCAGGTAAGAACAAAGAAGGAATGAGGGAGAATGGACTATAAGGGTGGAATATAAGCATTTTGGTGGTGGGTGCACTATGGGGCTAATAAGTGATTGGGTATCCAGATATTTAACCTTGAGAAAAACAAATAAGTAAAAAAAAGTTTGTGATGACATCATTTTAAAACTTACATGTTTTTAAAATACATTTTACTTTTACAGCAATTTTAGGCTTCTAATGAAATTGAACAGAAGTACGGAGACTTCACATACTCTCCCTATTTCTTTTTTTTTTTTTTTAAGATTTTTCTTTTTATTTATTTATGCATATAAAAACCAGGGTCTAGGCCACAGGTGCAAGGTTGGGGGACGGGATTCACCAGAAAGAGTGGGGAGCAGAACAGGCTGATCTATTGAGATACTCTGCTGAGGAGAGGAGGGGGCGAGACAGGAGAGGTCTGCTGCACCATGTGGGTCAGCTTCCTGGCCTGGGATCTAACTCATGCCACAGTGGCTGGCAATAGTTTGATAAGGATGAATATTTAACCCCTGTGCCACCTAGGAGGCCCTAAAGGTATTTTGCATTTTACATATAAATGGTGGTGCTAAATCATGTATATCAAGCTTTATTTTCATAACAATCTATTATGCTACATATACATATATATTTGTTTATTTCATTGCTTAAATGTTCTAATCAGAAATGGAACAGCTCTTATTACAGATAAATAAGCATGAACTGTCCACCTGGGAAATGTATTCTAGATTGTTACTTGAAACATAGGACTGAAGACCTCAATTATATAAACCATGGTTAATTTGGCATGAATCCTTTGTGACATCCCAGTCTTAGGAGATGCTGCCAGGTGAGATTTCAGTTTGTTGAGTACATAATGCATTGACTCTCTTTCTCACACTCACTACAGTCCTCACTAGCATATGTTAACATATAGTCTTTGCCACGCAAGTATTACTTAAAAAAAGATGATTTGGGAGTGAACTCTTTAAACCATTTTTGTCTATTCTGTCATCTTTCAAACAGGAATGGGAAATCACAGTGCTTAAGGTATTTTCAATATTCTTTAAAAGGGTCCTTTTAAATTAGCTAGGAAGACCAAATTCACAATTTAGTGTCACTTTATATGGTAGCTGTTATTGGTAAAGTATACCCTATGAGTTTATATTTATAATTATCATGACCAAAAATGATAGGGTTTTGTTGTATTTTATTATAGACAAGAAAATTCTTGTGGCTGCTCAATTCTCATTTCCTTTCTTCTGTTGCAGGAACTAATGCTTTTTCTTTTATTTTTATATATTAAGTTTATAAGGTTTTGTATTATTTATTTAATATTATATTATATATTATATGGAGTAGAAAAGAACACAAGGGACCATGGAGCTGGATCACAGGTGAATTGGTGGTGGGTTATCCAAGGGGAATACAAATGTAAAAGATATAAATAACAATAAAAATATATATTTTAAAATATTATATATTATCAAACATATCATCATATATTTAATATTACATATTATTTATATACATGTAATATATATATTAAATTTATAAAGGTTTTTCTTTTTTTTTGTTGAGATAAGTTGATTTATTATGAAGGTTCACATATACATATATGAAAATTGGGATTTGTGCTTGTATTTTCTCAATGTTTGAAAACCAGTTTGTTTCTAGAGTAAAATGACTCTAATGACAGATTGTATAGGTCTGATTATAAACTGATACATGCAATCAGAAAACTGTTAGAAAATGGGGAAAAAGAGAATAAGTTTTTTATGATAATCATGATGACAGCTAACAGCTTCCTCTTTGTCATTTTAAGGATCAAAACTCAGTTCTTGAGGACATCTATTATGAGACTTTTCAACAGCAGTGATTTCCCATCTTTGCTGCTTTCTGGTTTCTCTGGCTTGGAAGCTTATTATCCTCAGATTTCTGTCCTCTTCTGTGTCTTATATCTATTTGCCATTATGGGCAATAGCACCATATTGATAGTAATCTGGCTGGAACGATCCCTTCACGAGCCCATGTATTTCTTTCTTTCCACGCTAGCAGCCAGTGACCTGGGACTCTGTGTCACCACTTTACCTACACTGCTTAAGCTTTTCTGGTTCAATGCTCGTGAAATTCACTTTGATGCCTGCCTCGCCCAGATGTACTTTATCCACATCTTCTCCATGATAGAGTCAGGAATCCTAGTGTCTATGGCTTTTGACCGCTATGTAGCCATATCCAACCCTCTCAGATACACTGCCATCCTGAATGATTCCACTGTTCTGAAAATTTCTGTAGGATTTGCATTACGGGCCCTCATTATTCTCCTACCGTTCCCTTTTCTCTTTAAGCAACTGAAATTTTGTGGGGCCAATATACTTTCCTATTCCTACTGTCTACACCCAGATATCATTAAGCTTTCTTGCTCTGACCATCGCATTACCAGCTTCTTAGGACTCATTGTCGTCATCATAACATTTGGATTTGATTCTGTGCTCATCCTGCTTTCTTATGTGAAGATCCTTGCTACAGTTCTGGGCATTGCCTCCCAGGAAGAACGAGTCAAGGCCCTTAACACCTGTGTTTCCCACATCTGTGCCGTGCTGCTGGTCTATATCCCGATGTTAGGAGTGTCCATCATTCACCGCTTTGGGAAGCACATCCCACCCATGTTTCATGTCATCATGGGCTATGTCTACTTGTTGGTGCCTCCTGTACTCAACCCCGTTGTCTATTGCATCAAGACTCGTGAGATACGCATTCACCTTCTGCGTATTTTGAAGAAAATATATGAAAATTGATATTATTAGATTTACATTTGTCTATTATTGATTTCTTAAAGTCAACAAAGTGATATTCAGATCAAAACACTCTCTTAAGTCTGTGTACAATGACCCAAAACCATGAAAAGGGAGAAAATGATAAAAAGGAAAAGATCTAACAGTGTAACTCTGTGCTATAAAATTAATAATTCAAAAGTCAACATTCAAACAGAGCTCTTCTAGTATTAACAGTGTGATTCTAAATCAGACTACAAAATGGTCATATTCTACTCTAATTTTCCCTTATCAATGCTTAAAATACATCTTTATTTTCATTAAATTCAAACTTATGTTGTATTTGTGTCTATTTAGATGTGAGATTTTCTTTCTGAGCTTGACTACAAGATCCCCATTGGCAAAAGAAACTAGATCATTTTCCAGTAAAATTAATTTAGGCAACATTAATATTCATTCAAATTAACATTTGTTCAACTCTAACTACTGACACAATAATAACTATGGCTAGAGCAATGCAAATAAAATAGGCAAGATCACCATTTTAATGATGTTTAATTTATTTAGGAAAATACTTTATAGTTATTAATACCAAAATAATCTTAACCGACATGTTGAAATAACAGACAGATGTTAAAATTTCAGTCATTTGCTGGGAGTAAGATCTCCATGATTATGCTATTGGGATCACCTCAGGACCAACAAATAATCTGAGTGGGTTTGAGGTCAGGGCCGTTATGGTAACCATAACCATTATGCATGGTTACCAGGGTTTAGTTGCTGAAATCTGAGGTCTTTCAGACATCTTGACTAATATCTCTTTCTGTAATTGTACTAGCATTTTATCTTTTATATATTACATATTTATTAAAGCCCTAGACTACATTAGGTTCCCAAACCCCAAGACAGAGAAACATACTTACTAGTATATAAAGGAGAGGTAAGAAAAAGAAAACCAAAGTTACATTTTGCTAAGTGCTTAGTATCTGAAACACACTAAATGCATTGCATTTATCAGCTTGTTTAAATATGGCCACCAAATAAACATGGTTAAGTATGCCCAATTATAGAAGAGAAATTAAATCTCAGAAGACTATTAGTTCTTAAGCATAACAGTACGATTATCATACCAGTTTCTTCGTTACAAGTTCGTTCCAGAAACTTGCAGAAAGTAATAATTAAATTTCAATTACATGGGATTAGTTTAAATCAGTGGCCAAATTAGGAATTCTTTTTTCTACACGTCCACTTACAAATAAAATTCATCACATATAATTTATTAAAATATTTGGAGAGCCAAGGTTCAATTAATACTTAATGAAACTGAACTGCAAACATGAAATTATATTGCTCTCAATCAGAACAAGGTCTTAAGTACCTTGATATATTTTAAACTAAGTTAAATACCATGATCAAAGCTTCAAGAGGTTATAAGTTAGAAAAGGAATACATAAAATAAAGATAAAAATAGATGAAAGGAAATAGTAAAAATAATTTTAGAAAATAACAGATGAGAAGCTTTATAATGGAGAATTAATAAATAAACCCAAAAGGATGTACTGGAGATCATTAGTACATTGGGCATATCAACATCTAGCTAATAATGCAGCCATTTTTGAAACTCCTAAAATGCAAATTCACAAGGGCAGACCTAGAAGTGGAATTTCTGGATCACTTGGAAGAACTACTCATAATATTTTGAAGAAAGTCCATACTTTTTCCATAAGTGTTGGACCAGTCTACATTTCTACCAACAGTGTCAGAGAGTACCTTTATCTCCACATCTTCACCACATTTATTGTATCTGTTTATGTGATCTGTGCAGTTCCCATAGGAGTGAGGTTGTATCTCACTGTGATTTAGATTTGCATTTCTCTGATAAGTGGTGCTGAACATGAAATTTCTGCAGGGGGAGGGAAAGTATGGGTGGGAACGTGTTGGGGCGGGGGGCCAAGGGTCTCAGGTCAAGGACTGTGGGTGCTTTGTGGTGGGTATGGTGTGGTGACCTGCATCTAAGAAGGTGTGAATCTATTCACTTAAATCATAAGAAGTGTTGTAAATCAATGTTATCTCAATAAAAAAACAAAATTAAAAAAAAATAGACAAATGACTTAAATAAATATTTCTGTATAGAATATGTACAAATTGCCAGCAAGCACATGAAAAAATGCTTAATAACATTAGTTTTTAGGGAAATGCAAACCCAAAGTCATAATTGGAAACACCTCATACTCATTAGGTGACTCATTAAACAAATGGAAAATAACAAGGTTAAAGAGGATATGGCATTATTGGAAACTTTGCTCATTGCTTCTTTATTAGGAATGCAAAATAGTGCCTCCTCCAAAGAAAAGAAATGGCTTGCCTTCAGAAATTTAAAAATATAATTAATATATGATCCAGCAATTTCACTTCTGCATGTATACTCAAAGGAATTGGAAATGAGTTGGAAAGATACTTGCATCTATTGTAGTATTATCCATGGTTGCTAAAAGGTGGTCACAAATTTAATGTCTATCAACTGATAAAGAAAATGTGATTCACATATATAATGGAATGAATATATAGATACATATAATGTAATTGTTTTATATATATATGATGTATGTATATATATAAGTGCTACATCTATGAATCTATGAAGACACTATGTTAAGTAAAATTAATTTAATTGCTTTTGATACCCTTGCCAGTCTGAGAATACCTTTATGCATTTTACAAATGCCCTTCAATTGCTACATTTTTTTCTTAGTGCTACCATAACAAGTTACCACAAACTTTGTAGTTAAAACCAAGAAATTATTTTTTCAATGTTCCATAGGCTTGAGGTTTGAAATCAAGGTGTCACAAGAACTAAGGTACTTCTGAAAGCTCTAGGGAAGAACACTACCTTCACTGTCTACTTAATATGTCTGGTTGTTCACAGCAATTCATGGAACTCTCAGCATGTGGACTAATCAGTGCAATCCCTGCTGCTGACTTCTTATGGCATTCTCCTCTGTGTGTCTGTGACTTTGCATAGTCTTATGAAGATATCAGTTATGGAATTTAGAGCTCATTTTTATACTGTATGACCACATATTAACCTCTACAAAGACCATATTTCAAAGTAAAGTTACATTCACTGTCATCAATAGGTCTCTTGGGGGGATTCAATTCAACATATAATAATTAAAATTTCTATTCTCCAATCAAAAAAATAAACTAATGCCATTTGCCATAACATGGATGGGGCTAGAAGGGATTATGTCTGAAGGAAAAATATAAATATCGGATGGTTTCATTTATAGGAGGAATATAGGGGAACCAATAAGGTTCAAAGAAAAAACAACAATAAAAAAGCACAACACAACAAAACAAAAAATTATCAACTTTAAATCAGAGACATTCGGGGCGGGGGGTTGTGAGAGGGAACAAAACAAAGGTGGGAAGAGCATAAGGTACTATCGTGATGGTGCACCTGTGATTTGGTGTTGGAAATTCAGTGGAGACTACACCTGAGAAAAGAAAGCAAACATTGTAAAAAAAAAAAAAAAGAACAATGATGTATAATACATATAAATAAATAATTTTAAAAAGCTTTATATTTTTTATTTATGTATCCAAGAACTGGGGTGTAGGCCAGAGGTATGGGGAGAGGTGAGAGGATTCATCAGAAACAGAGTGGGGGCAGAACAAACAGATTGGCTGAAATACACTGCTGAGGGGAGCAGTGGGCAAAACAAGAGAGGTCTGCTGCACCACATGGATTAGCTCCTTGACTGGGGATTGAACTCATGCAGCAGTGGTGATAGCTGCTGCACCACCTTCACCACCACAGGAAGGACCATAATATTCATCCTATTTCTGATTTTGATATGGCAACAGAGTCTTGTTTTTATTCAGTTTATGATAATAGAACCTTATTCAAGTCTAGCAATTAGGCTAAAGAATATGTGTCTCCATAGTTTAATTCCTTGAGTCTTTTTCATATGCCATATGTGCACACACATATACATACATTCACACACACACACACATATATACATATATATATATATATATAAGTTCTATATATTCTAATATGAAGAGCTACCTCATCTCAATGCATTCTATCATTTACCTACAGTTTGAGGCCATCCAGATTTGAGTCTCTCTATAGCATTTTCCCCATTTCCCAAATGACAATACCTAGCTATAATGTGAATAGTAGTGGAAGGAGGTTAGGGAGAACTATAAACTGAAATTATGGCACAGAGTTATAGCCTTGTCCAGCCTGTGTCTTGGGGACTTATCTCTCTATGGACCAAAGAAGACTTATTAACTCAACCTTCTCGCCGAGAACTAGGATGGTCTCTCACGACAAGAGGAACTATTCTACCAAGTACGTAAGGACTGGAAAGATGAAAGTGGGAGGACATTAGAAAATAGTGAGGGAGATGTCTGAAGCAAAAGCGAGAGGGCAGACCTACCCACAGTGTGGGAAGGGGAATAGGAGATTGGGCCAAGAAGTCAGAGGCTCTCAGCCCATCACAGGACATAATCTCCTCCAAAAGAGCTTTATTGTACATGTCCATTTCCATAACATTCAAGTCAGACCAGAATTGTCAGTCAGGACTTGCCTAGATGACCCAGACTTTCATAGTAAGGGTCTCCTCTCTGTGCATGGTATGATGCTTACCCAGGACAGAGGGCTGTTCAGATAAAACAGGATAAATTCTATACTAAGGTTGGGATTACATCAGATAAGCTTCAAGTTTCTTTTCAGTAACAAGTATCAGTAGTTTTCAATATGACATTAATTATGGCTCAGAGACCCTTTCTATAAGTCTTTTTGATTTTTGAGTCTATTAATCTAGCTACCTTCCCTGAGGACACATCAGAAAGTCAAAGGGAGATATTTGAAATTGTGGAATCAGAAGCAAAAGAACTGATTGTCAGAATGAACCTGTGTTATAATGAAAATGATTGTAGAATAACAAGTGGACCAGAACCTGGAGAATATGTGTAACACAGTGAACATATATGTTGTGATCACATAATATAGTGACATGACTGCTCAAATGTCTAGCTCAGTGAAATCCCAAATAATCTCTTTTCTTTGCTTGGTCAGATTTCTTATTCCCCTAGAACCTGTATGCTTTTTTCTCCAAGTTGCAATGCACATAAAGAAAAAAATATAATTAGGGTCATCACTGTTAGAGAAGTTTTAATATACAGAAAAAGAGTAAGAAACATTCCATATCTCTGGCTATACTGAATATTCACTGGATAAAAGGGAGATATCACTCATCGACTGATAACTTTTTGCCCTCTCCTCAGGCTACCAGGTCACTTTTGTCCATGCCTACTCATAGCGCTCTCCTCTGTAGGTGGGGGCTCCATATTCCCATATATTCTTCCCTCTAATAACTAATAATATTTTTGAAAGTTATTGTCATTATTGTTGCTAATATTGTCCACACTGCTTTCATCTTCCACTTCATCTTCGTCACGAGCATCATCATTACCACCATTATTTTATAGTGACTATATATAAGATTATGTGCTAAATATTTGAATCAAATATCTTTTATAATCCTCAGTACCTATAAAATTGTTATTGTCTTCAGATTTCAGAGGGAACAGTTTGGAACAATGAGATAAAAGTAATTTGTCCAAAATTATAAATATTGGAGCAATGATATATCTCTGTCAATGTGTTAGCAGATCCAGAGAATACAGTCTGAATGTGGTAGATGGTGAAAAATAGTCTCCTTCAAACCTGAATAAGAAATCAATGAAGAAGTGATTTGGATGTTTAATGGTGAACTTGAATGTATTCATATACGAATGTTTATTTTCAGTGATGAACACCTGAAACTTATCTAATGTTTTAATGGAGTGTTACTTCAATAAAATAAAACATCACTGAGATGAGGTGCTTCAGTGTTCCTCCAGATCATAAATCTTCCAATTTTTAATTAAACTTTACTTTTACTTCTTTTGGCAGTAGGAGAGAGGGCTCATAAAATTATAGAAGTCACAGTGAAAAAAAAAAGAAGTCAGATTTCTGAGACTGGATTAAGTAGAAGAAATTGGAAAAGGAGAAAGGATAACATTGGAAAATCTGGGTAATGAGATAATAATGAGTGGAAGTGTAGGAAGGAGGGGGAGGTAGACAAGTGAAATGTGGAGAAAACAGGAATTTATATGCTAATAAGCCAAGCAGGTTGAGAAAAGATGAGTCAATAAAGGATCAGGTCACATGCTATGTGTTGGCAAAATTTAATTATAATATGCTTAAAACTGGTGCATATATCTTTGGAATTTACTTGATGAATTTCTTGATTATGAGTCTTTAATTTCCTAGAAAAATTGGCATTACCAAATATTGTAAGTCAATGTCCTCACATTCAAGATTTAACTTCATGGGAGTGTATGTGACTGTGGTTTGAGTACCTTAAAGTCCAAAGTAGACTTTATAAGACATATGGCAAATTATAAATTTACAATGAAAATTAATGTGTCTCATTGAATGTAAACTCTCAGAGCATCATTTTGGTAATGAAAGAGTAGAGTTTTGAGATATGGATCATCTTTTTATCATGGAAGCAGTGGACTAAGTTGAGGAAAATTTTTGTTTTCTCATTGATTCTGAATAAAACAGATTGTCAAGTTCATGTCAAAAGAATTTTAAGGAACATTATATATTTTTTGTTGTTTTTTTAAAAACCCATGTGTTTCTACTCTGTCCATCCATAACTTGTAGGTATTAAATTTTTGGCATATTTTTTATTTTATAAGGAACCAGTCTCTAAATGATAATTCCTAAACACAGTAGGAAGAAATTTTGTATCATCAAATCAGAGTCACGGTCAACTTTAAATTATATAAATTATTATAATATAAACATTACATATTAAGGTTACATGTTTTATGATCATATTTTTCACTTCTCAGTTCTCTATGCTAGTTGTTGACTAAACAAATATTAGTGTGACACATGTAATAACCACACTTGTGCCAAAGTTATGTATTTGGATATATGTTAGTCAGAGCAAGATCCATGTGGACCATATGTGCCTGAATCTGAAAAAGTACCACGAATGCTGTTTCAGTAATTTGAAAATGCTATAAAGCTCAGACAAAAAAAGTCATTTTTGTAAAGCACTGAGGAAACATTTAAAGAATGTAAAGGGTTGATGTGAGATCAGTGACCATGGTTGAGATGTTCCCTACATAAATTATGAAGTTAAAAATTTAGTGTAGGAGACATCCTGTGGGTGCAATGGGGGTAATGTTCTTAGAAGATAGAAATGTTCTTAGATATTCTTAGATAGAAAGTGATAAGTCTGATGTGGGAAGACAAAGGAAATGTCCTTGTAATATAAGGAGATGTTTTATTAACTAGAAAATCAGCAATGAATTGGAGAAAAATAAAGCAAAACTGGACATGACTTTAGAGATAACTAGAAGCATGCAAAAGTGTTGAATTTTTTTTTTTTTGATTTCCCTACACAGATGCTGATCTTATCATTGCCTTCCCTGTTGGAGTGTGATTGTGAGATTGGATTGAGGTTAAATAGGAAGCACCATGGAATCCTTAAACTCTAGCAATACCTTTTCCTCCACATTCTATCTCACGGGTATCCCAGGCTATGAGAAATTTCACCACTGGATTTCCATCCCATTCTGTCTCCTCTACTGTGTTGGAATAATGGGCAACTGCACCATCCTGCATATTGTCCGGACAGATACCAGACTCCACGAGCCCATGTACTACTTCCTGGCCATGCTTTCCCTCACTGACATGGGCATGTCCATGCCTACAATGATAACAGTCTTCAGGGTGCTGTGGTCCATTTCCAGGGAGATCCAGTTCAATATTTGTGTGGTCCAGATGTTTTTCATTCATACCTTCTCCTTCACTGAATCATGTGTGCTCTTGGCCATGGCCCTTGACAGGTATGTGGCTATCTGCAACCCCCTAAGATATGCTACCATTCTCACTCCAAGACTTATCATCAGAATTGGAATTGCATCCCTACTCAGGAGTGCCATTGCTATGATTCCACTTCTGGCCCGTCTGGCTTTCTTCCCCTTCTGCCGTTCCCATGTCCTTTCTCATTCTTATTGTCTGCACCAGGACATGATTCGCCTTGCCTGTGCTGACGTGAAGTTTAATGTTGTATATGGATTGGTTCTGATCACTGTGCTGTGGGGCATGGATTCGCTGGGTATTTTTGTGTCTTATGTGTTCATCCTTCACTCAGTGTTAAAAATATCATCTAGGGAGGGGAGACTTAAGGCCCTCAACACATGTGGATCCCACATCTGTGCTGTGCTCATCCTGTATGTGCCTATGATTGGATTATCGATCGTCCATCGTTTTGCCAAACATTCCTCCCCCCTCATCCACATCTTCATGGCTCATATCTATTTATTAATTCCACCCGTGCTTAACCCAGTTATCTACAGTGTGAAGACCAAGCAGATCCGTCAAGGAATCCTCAACCTGTTTCTCCCCCAAAAAATCAGTTCAAGTGTGATGTAGTCATATCCTCAAAATAATGATGGCATCAGTCTTAGTGATGTTAATACATAGGAGTTGGTCTGATATAGGTGTGTGGGCACCAGTGTTATTAACAAGAGACCTCTAAACAACCATGACAAAGCAACAGAGCATCATGAAAGGGTCTTAGGGATAGAGCTGGTGTCCACTGGAACTATAGGGATGGACTTAATGTGTCCCTCATAAATCTTCTTTAACTATGGCTGTGTTACTATAGAATTTGTTGGGAATAATTTACATCCTTTCTCTATTATTTCAAATATGAACTCTTATTCAAGGTCACCTCTCCATGAAGTTTTCCTTGAATATTCTGAATCCACATTTCCTGGTTTTTGATTTTGAATATTTTTCAGGATATCTTATATTGTATTCCTAATTATGTAAATGTTTTTATTCTGTTTTTTCTCTATTTTCATGTAGAAAAAAAATCTTAACTTAAAACCATTTTAGTACCCAAAGCACAATAGATCAATCCTCATATTGTACCAGAGTTGTCTTCAAATATTTACACATTTGATGCCCATTTGAGGTTTGTTTTTTTCAGGAATACAACGTGACAACCTTCTTATTCATCTATTTTTTACTTAATTTTTGGAAACAATTTTAATTTTGTAGAAAGCTGACCAATGGAGAAGAAAAATCCCTGGTTACTGTTATGTAAAAGGAACAATTTAAATTTATTAGTTTAAAAAATTCCTGATAATAATTTAGGATATAATAGTTCTAATGCTAAAAACGATGTAATTCTGAGTTACAGCTACCTGTAAGTTCTTGATAGCAGAAAAATGAAAATATAGAGTTTAAAATTTTTATCTGGAATGCTTTTCAAATACAAAACTATCTTTTCTTATAGCTGAAATTATCAAATGTGGCTGAGCATAGACTTATATGAATCTACCCAATTTAATTGAATTTGTTTAATTTATATGTTTATACATGAAGACAAAAACAACTGAAAGTGAAAAAAAAAGTTTGTAAGCATGTGTTATAGCTCTCAATATTGTTTTGTCCTTAGTAATACGTAATACATTTTCACAATTTTATGCCAGTTACATAGGAATTATGTCTCAACCAGTGTCTGTCAGATTCAAGACACTGTAGGTGTAAAAGGGAATCAATAATTAGTGAATAAATCACAAAATAATCAATCATTGTTTAAAATATAGTTTGGTACAGAATAAATAAATGATAAAGAAAATATTCAATTATTAAAAAAATAGTTTGGTACATTAATAAATCCTTGTGACACACATAGACCCATCAAGAGTCACATTTTGAATAATAAAAGAGATATTATTAGCTACAAAATAAGATTTCGAGGGCCTCCCTGGTGGCACAGGGTTGAAGTGTCCATGCTATCAAGCTGTTGCCAACCACTGCATCATGGGTTCATGGGTTTGATCCCCAGTGAGGGAGCTGACCCACATGGTGCAGCAGACCTCTCCTGTCTCGCCAACTGCTCCCCTCAGCAGTGTATTTCAGTCACTCTGCCTGTTATGCTCCCCACTCTGTCTCTGGTGAATCCTCTCAACCTCCACACCTCTGGATTACACCCCAGTTCTTGTATGCATAACTAAATCTTTTTTTTAAAGATTTATTTATTTATGCATACAAGCTTGGGGTACATACAGGTCAGAGGCATGGGGTGGAGAGAGGGTTCACCAGAGACAGAGTGAGGAGCAGAACAGGCAGACAGTTGGAAATACACTGCAGAGGGGAGCAGCAGGCGAGGCAGGAGAGGTCTGGCTCGCCACGTGGGAATCTCCCCGACCGGGCTTCGAACTCGCGTCGCTGCTGCCGACAGCTCCATAAGCGCAGCGCTTAACCGCTGTACCACCAGGGAGGCCCACTAAAATAAATCTTAAAAAAAAAAAAAAGATTTCAATATTCAGACACATGGAGTACATCTACAATTTCCCAGACTGTGACAGTAAGTAGTCTCCTCTCTGGATGGATGTGATGCTTACCCAAGGTGAAGACTGTTTTAAAGTTATTTCTGGTGTCTGAATTTAATACACCTATGTGTGTGCCCATGCATAATTAACATATTTCTTATCTTGATTTCTAATTTTCCAACTCCTGCAGAACATTATTGGCTCTGACCCAAGTAATAACTAAAAATAAAATCAAGATATATGAACATGAAATTAGATCATGTTCTTGGTGTTATATATAAACAAAACAAAAATGATAGTTCTAAGGAAAAATGTGAGGACAATATGAATATTGTCACCAGAGTCCCCATAGCCCTCATCCATAAGACACTATCCTGTCACAGTCTGGATGGTGAAGGGAGGATCTTGGAAATGCCCATAAACTGAAGTGGAGGCGCCTACAGGGTTACAGGCATCATCCAGCCTATGTCTTGGGGACTTACATCTCTAGGGAACAAAGAAGACTTATTAACTCATCCTTGCTGAGAACTAGCAAGGTGTCTCATGGCAAGAGGAGCTATTCTACCAAATATGTGAAGCCTCGGAAAAAAATAAAAGGGGGAGGAAACAGGAAAATAGTGAGGGGAATGCTTGAGGCAAAAGAAGGGAATGCAGATACCCAAAGTGTGGGAAGGGGAGCAGGAGACTGGACCGAGAATATTTACACATTTTATGCCCATTTGAGGTTTGTCTCCACCCATCATAAGACATAATCTCTTCCAGAAGGGTGTTATTGTCCATGTCCATTCAAGTCAGGCTTGAATATTCATACAGGTGCTAGGTGACCCAGACTGTGACAGTAAGTGCTCTGCTTTTTGCATGGGTTTGATGCTCATACAAGGTAGAGACTGTTTTCAAATAACCAGAAGAATTTTATACTCCAGCTGTCATTACAACAGATAACTTTCAAGGTCTCTTTCAGTACCAAGTTGCAGTAATTTTTATGTGACATTAATGGTGGCCAAGATGTCTAAGCCCCACTTCATAAGTGCTTTTGAGTTTTGAGTTTATCAACCAATTCCAGTCACCACTGGGGATAGGTGGAAGATATTCCACAGTCATGACAGCATTTGAAATTATAGAATCAAAATCAATAGGATTTGGAAAGTACCAGCATTCCTGTACTACAACCTATGGGGCTTTAGAATAATAGGTGACCAGGTGAATTTATGTGGTGTAGTGAATATCTATAGTGGTAAATTCAGAATGCTAATATGATTGCTCAGATTCCGTTCTTTGTGAAATCCCAGAAAACCATTTCTTTTCTTGATCTAATTTTCATTCTACCCATGAATCTGTATATTTGCCCCCAAATCAGAATTATTAACATAATGAAAAATATGTAATGAGGGTCATCATCATTTAAGGATGTCTTAAGTTACAAAAAGATTATGAAAAACTTCAAGTCTTTGTTCACACTAAATCTTAACTGGGTAAAAAGGGGATGAAACTTTTATGACTCACTACCCTCTCCTCAGCTTATATAAATCATTTTTTGTTATATCCCCTCACTGTGCTCATTATGGGAGCATACTTCATACTATCATTATTCCTCCAATGATACTTCGAAAATATTGTTATTATTTATGTTATTACTGTCCTCCTATCAATCTCATGTCATCATCATCACCATTATTTTGTGGTCATCATATGTAAGACTCCATGCTAGATTTTTATATCAAATATCACCTTAATACTTAGCACAATCCTCCAAAAATGCTATTCTTATCAGATTTCAGAGGGGACAACTTTGGAACAGAAAGTGAAAAGTCATTTGTTCAAAATTAATACATACATAAGCAAGTGTTAGAATATATACCAGAAAGTATACCAGAATATAACCATGTTCAAGTATTAGCGGAACCAAGAAAGAGAGTATAAACTTGTTCCCATGTATGAACATGGGCAATTGTCTCATTACATGCTCAGTAAGAAGTCATGATGCTGACTAAAGTTTCTCAGACTGGCCTCCAGTCAGATTAAGCTTCATGTTTACTGTTTCTTGGAAGTGGGAGAGACTATAAAGTGAGAGAAATGGTCTGAAATGTAAGCTGTGGGCTGAAAAGAAGTAGTATTGCTAAATTGAATTATGACTGAGAAACTGGAAAATAATCCACCAGAAAAATGAGATAATATTAGACAATCTGAGCATTATATGTATATTGAATACAAGTGTGTAAAAACAAGGAGAGGCAGTTTGGGGAACTAGAAATACGCGTGCTGTAATAATCCAGGCAGATGAAGGGAAAAGGTAGGCCCATAAGTATTGATTTGTGCAATAGGTTGGTAGAATTTAATAACAATATGATCATTCTGGAAGATTAAACTTAGCTCTGGAATTGACATGCTTGATTTCTTGATTATGGGTCTTTTATTTTGTAGAAAATGGGCATTGTTAAGCATCCCTGGCAAATATCAACTGCATTCAGGTTTTATCTGCATGGAACTGAATGAGATTATGGGGGATTTGAGTGTACTAAGGGGACAAAGCATGACAATAAGATAATTAAGTTAGTAATGTACAGTAGCAAGTAATCTGTCTTACAGGCTGTAAAATTACAAATAACATTTGGGTGAGGACAGTTTACAAGTGATGAAAAACTGTAATTTTGAAAGTTTTTTTTTTTTTTTTTACTTCAGAGATTTTCGTTACGATAGAAGGAGTACTGGATTAAGGTGAGGAAGATATCTGTGTCCACATTTGATCAGAGCAGGACAGATTGAATGCCAGGTCAGATGCCCAGTAGGCTCTTACTGAGCATGGTGTGCATTTTTGTCATTTAGTGTTCGCACCCACTTTTTCTTTTTTGAATTAGGAGCTTCTCTCAATCCCTCTCCAAGACCTATTTATGTGTCATTTTGCATTTGTGTTATTGAAGAAAGAACTGGTCATTAAATGAAAATTAAAAACAGAAAAATTGATTAAAATGTTCTGATATACAATAGGAAGGAAGGAGGTTATTACACATTTAAATCAGTCAGTAAATTCTATTTGCTTGAACTAAATAGACTATTGTGACAAGACCACTGCACGTAAAACTAAATATTATTATTAGTATAATTACATTTCATTTATATATATTCCTTTTAACCTCTACTTAACTCCTGGGAAAGGTGTCCCAGCCCAAATAGATGGTAGTGATGACTGTGTGTAGAGAACAAACCACCGATCACTTTTAGAACCTGAGATAAGTAGTAGAAACAATAACAATATTTGCTTGAATAGTGTAAAGATAAATTGAATGTTGTTTCATTATTAGTATTTCACACTGAAAAGGCATTTTTGTACAAATCACAATGGGGTTATGAAAAATGCAAATGTAGACTGGTAACCCTGACTGAGAATGTTCCTGAATATAAATATAAAAATAAAAAGCGGTCTTTAAAAAGTTGTGTGGGTGCTGTTCTGGGTTATGTTTTTAGAATAAATGTCTTTGTATTTTGGTAAAATATTGATGGGTCTGCATCTAGGAAAAAGAGAAAATTGTGCGTAGTAATGATGGGGTATATTAATTAACTGACAACACACGGCAACAAAATGAAGAAAGGCAAAGCGAAATTGCGTGAATAGATTTCGAGTGATTTAGGCACTAAAGTTTTGTTGCTTTTTTTCATTTCCTGATACAGATGCTGATCTTCTCATTGCTTTCGCCATTGGACTGTGATTGTGAGATTTGATTAAGGCTTAACATTCAGCACTATGGCATCCTTAAACTCCAGCAATACCTGGTCATCCACATTCTACCTCACAGGTATCCCAGGCTATGAGGAATATCACCACTGGATTTCCATCCCATTCTGTCTCCTCTGCTGTTTTGGGGTAATGGGCAACTGCACCATCCTGCATATCGTCCGGACAGATTCCAGACTCCACGAGCCCATGTACTACTTCCTGGCCATGCTTTCCCTCACTGACATGGGCATGTCCATACCCACAACGATAACACTCTTCAGAGTGTTGTGGTTCATTTCCAGGGAGATCAATTTCAGGGCCTGTGTGGCCCAGATGTTTTTCATTCACACCCTCTCCTTCACTGAATCATCAGTACCCTTGGCCATGGCCGTTGACAGGTATGTGGCCATATGCTACCCTCTAAGATATGCTACCATTATCACTCCAAGACTTATAATTAAAATAGGAATTTTAGCCTTGTTTAGAAGTGCCTTTTCTGTCATTCCATCTTTCGTCAGGCTGACTTTATTACCCTGCTGCCGCTCCCACCTCCTTTCTCATTCTTATTGTCTGCACCAGGAACCAGGACATGATGTGCCTTGCCTGTGCTGATGTGAAGTTTAATGTTATATTTGGGTTGTTGCTTTTTTTTTGTTTGTTTAATAAATTTATTTATTTATTTATTTTTAAGATTTTAATATATATTTTCATTGCTATTTATTTCTTTTACATTTTGTATTCCCCTTGGGTAACCCACCACCAATTCACCCGTGATCCATCTCCGTGGTCTCTTGTGTTCTTTTCTATTCCATTTTGTGCCCTTATCCTCCCCTCCCCCCGCCTGCCCCCACACCTGCTGAGTGTCTCTCTCCTATTTGGTTTCCTTATAGTCCTGTTATAAATGTAACCATTCGATATTTTTCTCTTTCTTTCTGGCTTATTTCCCACATGCAAAAAAATGAAGCTAGACTACTACCTCACACCATGCACAACAGTCAACTCAAAATGGATAAAAGACCTGGACATAAGACCCGAAATCATAAAATTTATAGAAGAAAATATAGGCAAAACTCTACACGACATACATCTCAGCAAAATCTTGAAAGACACATACCCTAAAGTGAAGGAAGTGAAGGACAAGATAAACAGATGGGATTACATCAAAATAAAAAGCTTCTGTACAGCAAAAGAGACATTAACCAAAACTAGCAGACACCCTACCAACTGGGAAAAGATCTTTGCACACAATACATCCGATAAAGGACTGATAACAAAAATTTACAAGGAACTCACACAACTCAACAAAAACAAAGCCAAATACCCAATCAAAAAATGGGCAGAAGAGCTAAAATGGCACTTCTCCAAAGAAGAAAAGCAAATGGCCAACAGATACATGATAAAATGCTCAACAGCACTTATAATCAAGGAAATGCAAATCAAAACCACTATGGGTTGTTTCTTATGACTGCACTGTGGGGTGTGGACTCTGGGTATTTTTGTGTCTTATGTGTTCTTCCTTCACTCAGTATTAAAAACGACATCTAGGGAGGGCAGAATTAAGGCCCTCAGCACATGTGGATCCCACATCTGCACGGTACTCATTCTGTAGGTGCCCATGATTGGCCTATCTATTGTCCATTGTTTTTTCAAACACTCCTCCCCCCTCACCCGCATCGTCATGGCTAATATCTACTTGTTAGTCCCACCTGTGCTCAACCCAATCATCTACAGTGTGAAGACAAAACAGATTCGACAAGGAATCCTCCACACGCTTTACTTCAAACAATTCAATTCTACTGTGACATAGCCATTTTTCAGCATCAATCTTAGTGATGTAAACACATAGCAATTTGAACTTGGCATGTTGGCAGCAGTGTTACCATCAATAGAATAGTTAAGGAGCAGAGATATACCCAGAGAGCAATGGAAAGGTGTTGTCCAGTAAAATTATAGAGCTTGAGTTAATACGTGCCTCATAATCTTTTTTTATACATACATGAATATGTTAGTGTGGGGTATGTTAAAAATAATTTCCTTCTATTCTCATTTCTAATCCCAATCTATATTCAAGGCCACTTCTCCATGAAGTTCCTTGAACATATTGCGATATATTTCCCAAAATCCAAAAGTCCAAAAATCTTAGTAATAAGCCGATTTTCAACTATCTTTTTATAATTACTTTGGTATCTATGAATCAGCACTCTTCTTAATATAAATAGAGTAATTATAGTATGCATAAATTATAAATAAATGGATAAATTTTTGAATAAAGAATGACTAGTTTGGAGACTAAAAAAAGAAAAACTTGGAGGAATATATTAGACTTGTCAATGTGTCCACATTTCATTCAATGAAAGAGATCTGACTAAAATAAAAAAAAAATCAATTCAAATTTCAGCATGTGTTGTACAACTAGATTTTCCATGAAACAATATTTGTAGTCTGATTTTGATTCAAATATGTCTTTTCCTCACCTCTTTATGCTGTTTCTTAGAACCATTTCTACTTCTAATAATCCATGTCCTCTGGCACATTCACCTTGACCAAAGGAGTAACAACCAAAAGTTACTCAAGATATACGAATATCAAAAGTAGATAAAGCTTTTGGTTTGAAGCATAAGTAAAGTGAAATTGAGAGGAATAAGGGTAATTTTAGGAGAATGTGAGCATTGACATTTACTGTTCTTTTGTAAGTAGAATTGAATTATGAACAATAACCTTTAAAAAAAGAAAGTGAAATACAAACTATGTTTTCTAATCTATGGATAATTCCTTTCATACTACATACATGCCTAAATATAAAAAATATTAGCCATATTTTCTTTTTGCTCACAGAACTACATTTCATTTATCACAACCTAGAATATAATTTTACATACTAGTAAAATTACTTTAAGTGGAGCCTACTTAGATACCCAATTCATTAATAGTTATTTTCATAATATGTATTTAGTAAAAAACATGTAGAAAATGTATATTCTCAAAGTGAAGATAACTCTTCACTTATAAAATATAGTTGGTGAAGAGATGAATAATTGCACATGTGAATGAATGAATGCCAAATTTTATTGTGAATTGAGATAAAAGTGTTATCCTGTTGTTGGAACCATAATAAACATTGTTAAACACCTTTTGTTCCTAAAAAAAGAAGCTCTAATGTTCCTGCCTAGAATTGCAATATGACTGAAAATCTATCTCATTTGTATATGGAGTAATAAATTAATTGACACTTTTACTTATATTAAATGTGTGATCAAGTTGTATAAGTATAGACACAAGTATTTGCTCTAAATATTGACACTATACACTCTAGAGAATCCCCACAGCCTTCATGCCCTGTATTCCCATAAGACAATATCTTACCAGAGTCTGAATGGTGAAGGGAGGATTTTGGAAATGCCATAAATTGAAGTGGTGGCACCTACAGGGTTACAGGAATCGTCCAGTTTGTGTCTTGGGGAATCAATCTCTAGGGAAAAAAGAAGACTTATTAACTCATCCTTGCTGTGAACTATAAAGTGTCTCATGGCAAGAGGAGCTACTCTACCATGTACGTGAGGCCTGGGTGAACATAAGTGGGTGAAATATAAGTGGGTGAAAATAGGGAAATAGCGAAGGGAATGTTTGAGGTACCCCAAAGCGTGGGTAGAGGAACAGGAGACTGGACCAAGAAGGCAGAGGTCTCTGCCCATCACAGGACATAATCTTCTCCAGAGGGGCTTTATTGCGCCTGTCCATTTCTATAACATTCAAGTCAGATCAAAATTTTCATGCAGGCTTGCCTAGGTGAACTGTCATAGTAAGTGGTCTCCTCTCTGTGCATGGGTGTGATGCTTACAATATTTTCAAATAAACAGAAGATGAATTGTATAATAAGGCTGTGATTATAACAGTTAACCTTCAAGGTGCCTTTCCTACCAAACTGCAGTAATTTTCATGTGAAATTAATTATGGCTCAGATGTCTAAACTCCACTTTCTAAGTCCTTTTATGTTCTATATTTATAAACTTACAGTTTTATGTTTATAAACTAACTCTTACCTCCATTCTCCTCTGGGGATCAGTGGAAGATGTTACAAAAACCATGAAAGCATTTGAAATTATAGTATCAAAAGCATTAGGATTAGGATTTCCCCCAAAGTCCTGTACTGAAATGTATGGGGTTGTGGAATAATAGGTATGCCAGATATTAGTGAATATATGGGGTATAGTGGATATGTGTACTGTAAACTCTGAATGCTAATATGGTTTCTCAGATTCCTATCTTAACTAAATCGCAGAAATTTTATTTCTTTTCTCGATCAGATTTCCCAGTCTTCCCAGGACTCTGCACTTATCCTCTCCCAAACTCCAAATTAGAATTAAAAGTATTTATAATATATAGGTAATATCACTGTAATTCACATTTCTGGTTGTATGGAATTTTCCCTTGATAAAAGTGACGCAGTCACTTTCAATTCCTCACCCTGCCTTGTTTACTCTTGAACTGCTCATTTATAGCATTTCTGTTTATGATCCCATAAAGGTACTATAAACTTTTATATCCTCTTCTTATTCTTTACCCTTAAAGGAATTTTTGTTGCTTTTATTGCTGTAATTGTTGTCAGGTACATCTTCATCTTCATCAGTATGCCATAGACACTGTAATAAAGACCCCTACTACTATTCTTCCCAAAGCATTGCCTTTAATCCATAGCAAAATCTTGTCAAATTGTGCCCTTGTCCTCCCCTCCCCCTGCTCCCCCTCACCCGCTGAGTGTCTCTCTCCTATTTGGTTTCCTTATAGTCCTGTTATAAGTGAAACCACTGTGCTTAGTGAAAAAAAAATACTAAATAATTTTTGAATGTATAATGTTAATGATGAGTCAATCATTGAATAAAAGAATGAATATTTTGCATACTAAAAATGATAAAAATAATGTTGGAGGAGAGTGCTGAATCAGTCATGAATCCACACTCTATACCACAGAACACATCTTCCTACTTTATAAAGTTGGGGGTTCAAATTTTAGGAGGAGGAATATATTTCAAATGTGCATTAAATTATATCTGTTCTCACCCTTTCCTAACTTATTTTTTGATGCAATATTTAGTTATCCCTCTACTTCAGAACATTCTTCTTGCTCAATGGATAATCAACTACCGATAATGCAAGATACATAAATATGAAAATTACAGAATACTCTTGGTGTAATAAGTAATGTAAAATTGGTGGAAAAATGAAAATTTTAGGAAAATATGAAAATTACTAATGGCTCTGCATTTTATAAGCAACATTTAACTACATTCAATCATCTTTAAAATAAGCATTTAATATACCAATTATATTTTTTCTGTGGCTGCGGTGCACACCTTTCATAATGCTGTGCTCCAAAAAATGGAGTTTTAACAATTTCTTTGTTCTCAGAAATATATTTAAACTTTCACATACTAGATTTTCAATTTTATTTACTATACATAGCAAAACTTTTAGTTTGCAAATTCTGTAATTATATTAATTATACAAGGTTTGAAATTCATTATTAAAATTACATTATATTCATAAATATTTTACAAAAACATTTAGAAGACATTCTCAAAATGAAAATGATTCTTCCCTGTAGAATCTGGTTGTTGAATGACTGAATATGAAATGAGTGAACGGATAGCAAGTATTTACTATAAATTGGGAACGACAGCATTATGTTGTTTGGATAACTTAGTGAAGCCTGGTAAACACCTAGTGCTGCTTAGAAGGCAGCTCTCTTGTTTTTCCTATGATTGAAACATCTGTCTCATTAGAATATGCATGTATAAATCAGTTGGGAAACACAAAATGAAGAACATTCTGATAACTTAAAATCACATTGCTTAAATTTTTCCCCCATTTTACTTGCTTTTTATTTTTATTTTTTTTAATGTATATATTTTTATTGTTATTTATGTCTTTTACATTTTGTATTCCCCTTGGGTAACCCACCACCAATTCACCCGTGTTCCATCTCCGTGGTCCCTTGTGTCCTTTTCTACTCCATTTTGTGCCCTTGTCCTCCCCTCCCCCTGCTCCCCCCCACCCGCTGAGTGTCTCTCTCCTATTTGGTTTCCTTATAGTCCTGTTATAAGTGAAACCATTCACATTGCCTAAATTTTAAGTCAATCATCATTAAAAATTTGCTTATTATAGTATAATTACATTAATTTACTGAATTATCACTGCATTACAACATTATATAAGTTGCAGGTGTTCACAATCAAGAATCACTATATAGGGCCTCCCTGGTGACGCAGCGGTTGAGTGCTGCACTGTGGAGCTGTCGGCAGCGTGCATGCGAGTTCAATGCCCAGCCGGGGAGAATCCCATATGGCACAGCAGACCTCTCCTGCCTCGCCCGCTGCTCCCCTCAGCAGTGTATTTCTGATCTGCCTGTTCTGCTCCCCGCTCTTTCTCTGGTGAACCCTCTTGCCGCCCCACGCCTCTGGCCTGTACCCCAGCTTGTATGTATAAATAAATAATCTTTAAAAAAAATAAAAGAATCACTATATATACTATATTAAGTTCACACTAAAAGTCAAAAATCTGTGTTTAGGCATTTAATTTTTCCTGATTTACACACACTTCCTTTCTCCCATCTCTCCTGGCAACCACTAAAATTGGTCGTACAGTCCAAAAGTTTATTTTTGCTTTCCTAAGTTCTTTTTTTTTTCTCTATGTACCACCTATGAGTGAAATCATAAGTTGCTTGTCTTTTTCTGTTTGACTTGTTTCACTAAGCACAATACCCTTTAGGGCCTTTCATGTTATTGCAAATGTCAGGAGTTCATCTTTCTTTATAGTTGAATATTATTATATTACACATACACACACACACACAAACACACACACACACAAACATGCTTCTTCATTTTCTGTATTTCTCAGGGAATCTTATGTTGCCTTCCTCATTATATAAATGTGCTTGTAGTCCTTATTCAATATTTATAAAGACGGAAAATTCTTATCTCGATCCAAGAACAAGTGATCAACTCTCGTGGTGCATCATCTGCTTAATGCCCCACCTCTAGACTCAGGTGTGCACACTCATGCATGCCCACACACATGTTCCAGATCCACAATCAGTCACCCATGCCCTGTGCCCATGCACCTTCTGCATCACCAAGATCAAGGCCACAGGTGATAAGCACAGAGGCTAACGGCATAAAATGCCTGATTAATTCATTTACCCTACAGCAATAAATTTGACTGAAGAATAACTATTGAATATATAAATGGCACAAAAGTGTTAATCACTTAATAAACAATGACTGGCTAGCTACTCCACATATTCATCCAGCTATTCAATCTAATAACTGAAATAATAAGAACATAAATTTCTCAAATACAGTGCTTGCATTTGTACCTGAATGAATATAGAATCTAGAAACAGACATTATTTATGGAGTAATGTAACATTTTTCAAGACTCTCAATCCAAGAAAATCAGACGCTAGACCTTGTAAATATTTATATTATATCCACAATTCACGTTTTAATTGTCTGATGCCAGGGAAATATTTTAACTCTCTGTTAATCAAAGGGTATATATTTTCTATTGGAGAAAAGAGATTTTATTGCAAGAGTTATGAACTTTTCTAGTTCATAATATATATCATGGGTACTAAGAATTCAAATAGCAGAAATTTTTGGCACAAGGAGGGCTAGACTAGGAAAATTGCATGTACTTATAACAAAGAGCCAAAGGAACCCGGTGAACATACTCCTGATCATTTTTGATCATGTTCTTTTTTCAGAATTTCCCTGACACAATTCTGTCACTGTTAAAGGAGAATATTAAGGGGCTTAGCAGATTGGTCCAGGTCTAGCAACATCAGTATCAAGCAATATACTTCTGTCCATAGCCATTTCAACTCAGATAGAATAATGCCAGCAAATCTAGTAAAGAAGTTCATGCTTTCCTGCTGTCAAGTTCCTAGAGCAGCCTGGCTTTTGTTCTTCCTGAATTATAGGTATTCAAAATACCCTATGTAATAGATTAATAAGGACATTTCAGAGAATTTGCTACATGAAATCCATTAGAATTTATTATGTGGATAATTAAGGCATTTATTTATTCAACATTGTTTATTAAATCACTTACACATTATGAATCCTATGGATGTTCCAATTAAGCTGGATGAGAACTAATTCTTGACCTCATAAAGCTGACATTTTTGTCCCACCCACAAAAACTTCCATAGTTCATTGCCAAAGAAATTTTAATTTCCCATGCCATTACAGACACATTCCACTGATTATTTCCTTGCATGCTGACATATTTTTTAACGGGGCCTGAAAATTTCCCTGTTAGCTTCTTGTTTACCTGATGTCAGGAAGAGAGGACATGAGGAAATATGAATATTTCAATATCTTCCCAGAGGTTAGATGTCCTGGGGATTGATCAGCTCAGATTGATTCAGACTGGACATTGAAGACTGGTGCTTCATCATGGACTCCCCTCTCTTTGTTTCATAACCCTTGTATCATTTGGGTTGGTTACAGAGCCTAAGTACTTGCACCCTTATCTCCTTTGTCTTTACTCCATAAACAATGGGGTTCATAGTAGGTGGCA
>PVIJ01007030.1:30755-86462 GCA_004024925.1 Scalopus aquaticus | reverse complement strand
TATATAAGAACTGGGGTGTAGGCCAGAGGTGTGGGGTGGTGAGAGGATTCACCAGAGACAGAGCAGGGAGCAGAACAGATGAATTGACTGAAATACCCTGCTGAGGGGAGCAGTGGGCAAGGCAGGAGAGGTCTGCTGCACCATGTGGGAATCTCCCTGCTGGGGATCGAACTCATGCTGCAGTGGCTGTGGATGGCTTCATAGGCTGAGACTTAACCCGTTGCGCCACCAGAGAGCCCTAGAGTTGACCTTTCCCAGCGCGCTTTGAGCCCAAGATGAGAGGGTAACAACAGAGGGGTGGGGGCACCCTAGGATCCTGCTGACGAGCTGGTGACGCAGAGCCTGGGTGGTCTCTATATGCAGTGCCCTCACTCAGCCCTGTGGAGGCAGCCCCCCAAGGCTGGAGGCCAGACCCCCTGCTCACCACTGCCTCTCTGCCTGCCCACCCTCTGCACTGGGTAATGCTGACTGAACAAATGAAAGAGTGAGGGAGCAGCACTGTTGTCATATAAATTTTATTTAAGAACGAGGAAAACTTTTCCCACAAGAGGTTAGATTAGAAAATGCCAGAGCCGCACCCAAAGCCAGTATTTCTGGTTGCATTTTTGGGACTCTCTTTCTGCCACGAATCCCCCACTCAAGCCCGTCCCACAAAGCCATGCTTCTATCAAGCCTGGCACGTGGCTCTGTCGATCCCTACAGAAAACAACCCTTGTTTTAACTTTCTCCAAAGTATCTTAATCTCTCTATTGGTGAGGGAACACTGCCTGGCCAGAGCCCACAACTGCTCCCTGAGTCCCTGCTTCCCCGGGGTACACACAGGACTCTCCCCCGTCAATCCCCCCAAACTTCTGCCTCCTGCCCAAGAACCACCATCACCTCACATCTCTTCATTCTGGCTTTCCTCTATCACCATCACCGGCCCTGAGATTGTTTCATAAAGAAACAATGTTCCTTGGTTATTCAAATCACCTCCGGGGAATTCTAAGCCTGCAGTTAAGGGTGAGGACTGAGCAAAGAGGCCCTGACTAGCCCCTTGCTGGATAGAGGGTTTGCTCTCACACAATCCCTGCAGTCCGCCCTCCTGTCCACATGGGGGACTCCATGTGTGGACCCCTGGCTCCCACCCTCCCTTTGTGGGAGATAGAGTGGCTTTTGAATTGGTAAAATCTGGAGAGAATCGCTGGGAAGATTTGGCTTAGCTCTGTCCTTTTTCCTCTTGAAAAAGAGCTGCCTGCTGGTCTTGGCGTTGCTTTTACCTCAGTCAGTAACTCTGTCTAGTTCTGTGGTTTAGTGAACAGGCCCCTTCTTGGCCCCAATTTCCTTAACTGGCATAAAACCATGTGGTAAAGAGGGTAGGGGAGAAGGAGCGTTTATTCTTCTTCAGATGTTAGTGAGCAGCCGAAAATGAAACAATTCACAAAAGGTACATGAGTTTAGAGGGGCCGTGGTGGCTCTGGGTGGTCTCCGGCAGATTCCCCACACCCGAGGATTTCTCTTAGACACTTTTGGTGTCAAGAGCCTCAGTGTCTTTCCGGCTGTAGCTCCTCATTGGCTCTGAGCCAGCTTCCTCACAGCAGAGCATGCAAGGTCTCCTACGGCCCAAGCCTGAGTAGCAATTTTGTGTCAGACCGGACGCTACACCCCCCACTCAAGGACTGCTGTGTTACCTTGTGCAGCATTCCTAAAAGAGGGATGTGTGACCCGCAGGCCCACACAAAGAAGACTGTGTCGTGTGCTGTGTGGAACACACTCACTGAGCGTCTAAGAACATTCATTTCTGAGGAGCCCTGCAAAGATAAGCCAGTTTAAACCATGCAGGCTTGGCCTCTCCCAAGCCTGTTTTTAACAAGTAAATAATTCTTTGTTGGCAAATTTCTGTTACTAGTGGATGTTGGATTTGTCACATGCATTTTCCTGCAACTGTTGATATGATCATATAGTTTTCTCTTTAATTTCATTAATGTATTGAATTCCACTGGTAGATGTTTGAATATCACACTAACCCTGCAATCCTGGGATAACCAACATTCAGAAGTCATATATTATCCTTTGAATATAAGGATTTTAATTTGATAAAAGTTGTTTAGAATGATTGCATCTAAGTTTCTGAGGGCTATGGATATAGTTTTCCTTTCTATTCTTGTACTGTTTAACTTTGGTGTCAGGGTAAAGCATACTTTGTAGAATGGGTTGAGCAAGGGTTCTCCTCCTCTTTAACTCTTTTGGGCATGGCACAGGAGAGTTATTCAATAATTCTTTCATAGATTATTTGGAATAGAGAAAGGTGAGTTAATATGATACAAATAAACAGATGTCATGTTTTTAAAAAATAGTTTAATAACAATATACAGAATGCATAATGGGCAGATATTGTTCCATGAATAAGAAGCAGTTAGGATTCACAGTCACTGTCTCTCAGTCTTCCTTGTGACCCTGAGATGGGGGTCATTTCATTTTTTTTAATAGATGAGAAGCCTGAGAGGTTGTTACTTGTAAAAGGTCACTTGGCTGTAAAGAGTTGACAGAAACTGAATTCACTGTCCAACTTCTTCCCTCCCCACCTCAGGGCAGTGGAAGTCTCCTCATCTGCAGCCATCACTGCTGGCTGCTGCCCAGTTTTGGAGCCTGAGAGAAACCTCAGTGTCCTAGAAGGGAGTGTGAGGTGTTAGTCCCTCTGGGCATCACTTTTGGAGAGGAAGGGTGTGGTGACCTGTGCAGAGGGCTCTGAGTTGTCTGTTTTGGGGCTTCTGGTGGTCTTTTGAGAAGGGACTTCTTCCTCTGATCTCCGGGGCACAGGACAGATGACTATGGGAGTTGCACCATATTCTTCACGCAGGATGTAGGGCCTCAGTAACCCTTCAAATTGATGTGTCAGGGTACAAATGAGGGACTGATCATTTATATTGAAGAAGGAGATGGTCCCACCTTCATAGTCCAGAAAGATGCCCACTCTTGTAGGGGGTATTCTCAGAGATAGGTCAACTCTGTCAGGATTGAATGTGAAATACTGATGTTCTTTACCCAGTCTCAGCACCCAGTGCCCATTTTGGGGAGACAAAATCTCAAAATGCATCCTTCTGTCGACATCATCCCGGCAGATGCCCAAGCCCCACTGCTTATTGTGCCCCACGTCCACCTCCCAGTAATGTTTCCCTTCCTGGAAACCCTGAGAAGCCACCACACACTTCCTCCAGAATCTCTTCTCCGAGTAGGGCACACTCCGGCGAAATATCTCATAAGTCACAGCTTTCAGATCAGAAATGCCGAGCTGAGCATGAGCCGTGTCTAGGTCCAGAGTCACCTCCACTGGTGATGGTTGGGGAGAAAGGATGAATTACTCTGAAGGGAACTGGCTAGGCCCAGAGGTCAGCCCCTCCCACTGCAGACTGGCTCAGGGTGGGATCAGGTGGGGTCCTAGAGCCCAAGTCTTCATCAGACACTGTCCACCCAGCCCCTCCCTCATGTCCAGGGCAGCCTGGGTCTGGAGACTCCCTACTGTAAGGTTCTGACTTCTGTACCGTCTGAACCCTACTAACGCTCCTCCATGTATTTGACTTTGGGAGAGTTAATTATCCCATTTATTTCCCTTTCTCTCATCCTCAGTCCTACCCAACCTTACTCATTCCCCTCAGTCCAGGCCTTCACTAGTGTCCTCAATTCCCCAGACTTTATTGCAACCGTCATCTGGCTGACATAGCCCCTGCTTCTCCCCTCCTAAATCTGGGAATTGTGTGTGAGGGAAGCTGCACCCTGGGGTGGATTGGGGCACCACAGATCCATTATTTGCAGGTCAGGTGGGCCTTGCTGTTCCTCTGCATCTCCTTATTCGACACTGATCAGCTCCTTCTCCCACCCCCTCTGACATTCTGTCCCACTGTCACTCCCTCAGTGGATGTTGGTACCTGCATGTTTCCGGGCCTCTCTCCACTCTGAAAACAAGCAGAAAGAGTAGGGGGTCAGTTCTCACACGGTGGGGTGGGGGAAGGTGAGAGACAGGGAGAGAGAATAGGGGTGTTGAGCTTCTTGAGTACCACAGGTACCACAGAGATTTGACGAAAGCCATGGGGATTTTCTATAAAATGCACTTCTCCCAAGGTCTGTAGACAAGTTCCCATTAGAGACTTTAAGGACCCATGATCTCAGGCTACAAGAAATCATAATCTAGGGACTGGTTAGGGACCATAAATAGGGACTTTAGGGGAGTGACTTCTCTCACCTGCTTGCTTGTATTCCCTTCTCCACTCTGAAAACAGAAAACACAGAAGAGGCTCACATCACAGAACAGAGATCCATAGAGGAAAACTCTGGATAACATTCTTCCCAGTTTTTCCATGAAGTTTCCATGACACAGAAAACAGAATATTCTGTGGCCAATACAAGCCTGGATAAAGGCTCAAGGCAACAACCCAGACAGGAGGTAGAGGGAGATGCCATACGGGCTGTTTCCCACATTTGATCTACGTATTCTCAGAAACCTGTTTTCTTCCCCCACAAAAAGTACAAAAGGAAAAATCTGCAGACAATTTTAGGGGTCTTGGGGATTCAAATGCCCATCACAAACACCAAATATCCAGTATGAATTCACTAGTAATGGACAGTAAGACAAACCAGCTTTCCCCTTGTCTTCCCTTGATTTTATCCATTATAAAGTCAAGTAAAACAGAGATGGCTCAAACCACAGAACAGGAGGGACCCGGAGAAACTGGGTTTGAAAGCTCAGAACACAAGACACTTACCCAATTCTGTCTGGTTTTTCTCTGAAACAGAAACACAATACTCAGTGGGGAACACAGGAGTGTGTGATACAAGCACAGCCCTGCCTACCTGCTCAGGAGGACAAATTGTAAATGAAGAGCACAGATGCCCTTAGAACTCCCCTTTGTGCCCACCTCACCCCAAGGTGGTTGTCTGGGACAAATAGAGATCAAAACATTCACACTGAAAGGAGGAACTGCCATCAGGGATGGTGTGGAGTCAAATGGGGCGGGGGTCATTAGGGAGAAGGTTGCTGGCATGAGAGAAGGGGTTAAGGCACGCTTTCTGAAGAAGCAGCATAATCTACAAGGAGACATTTAGTTGTTTAGGTAAAAACTCTTATTGAAACTGAATATTGTTTTATCTTATTGTCTTTATTTTTATTTCTTCTGATGTTGAAGTCTTTGCAACTACATTGAAACATTTTTTTTAATAGAGTTTTGATGGATTCTTAGAAATTGATGCCTGCCCTATAGGGACTGAAAATCAGTCTTTCCCTAATTCTGGACCCTCCGTGGGGTAGGAAGGGTGTGGTGAGGCTGCCATTTCCTACAGAAAATGCTTTGGGCTAGTCCAGAAAAGGGTGTAGACTGTGGTCTCTGTTGCTCAACTGATGAGGCCTTGGAGGCCGGGCTGAAAGAAAACACCACAGAGGCAAGTCGGAAGAACCCTGATAGGTCACAAGCCCACTCTTCTCTCTGTCACTTACCCTGGGATTTGGAGAGGAAAATTCTCAGACCAATGACACCAACACACAAGACAAAGCAGAGCACTCCCAGTAAAATAGATGACAGGTACCAGGGTGAGGGCTGGAAAAAAGTCTCTGAAAAACAGTCCACAGACCCCGCAGTAAGTTTTGAACAAAAACACAGCTTGATTCCCATTTAAGGAATCATCACATACCACAAGATTAAAAAGACATTTTTCTGTATTTTTTCTATATGTCTAAAGTACATAAATCTTGCTCCATTTAGATTTTATTTTTGTATATAAAATGATGTAAAGTTTGATGTCATTTTTTCTGAACAAATAACAAGTATGCCAGTATCATTATTTAACTGGACTCTCCTTCACACGCTATGTCAGCAATATTACAACACTGTCACATCAAACTTCTATTCAGAAATGTACTTTTTCCTGCTGTTCTGTGCCATTGTCCACTGATCTGTCTTGACTGATGTTATCATCTTGACTGACACATACCTTTGACTGACTATATAATCACAGCTCTGGGGTATGTATTGATATATATTAGACTAAGTATATCAATTTTTTCATATATTGCTGTGTCTTGAAACTTTTTGGCAAATTGCTTAGTCATAAATTTGGAATTTTTCTAGTTCAAAAACTGTGTTGAGAGTTTCAATGGGAATACATTGCATATATAGATCAATTCTGGGAAATGACAACTTTAAAATATTACATCTTGTTACCTGAAAGAAGTTACATCTTTCTCCTTATCTTACTTGTTCTCTGTGTCGTTTAATAAAGTTTTGTATATCTTTGGGAAAATTTGCAAAAGAATTGGTAGGATTTATTCCTACCAATTATACATACAATTATACATTTTGTTGCTACTACACATGGCATGTTGCTTTTTTGTGTGCATGTGTACTGTGTGAAATTAATGTTGTTTGTTAATATTGTGAGCATATAACTGTTTTTTGAACTAAAATAATTTATAGATTTTTCTAGATTTTCAGTGTATGTCATTATATATAGTCTGTGAAAGATGACCATTCTCTCTCTCCTTTTTAAATGTTTTAGCTCCTTTACCATCTTCTTCTTTTATTGTATGGCTAGTAATTGAATATAGAGTTGAACAGCAAAATGTTATATTCACTGCTATAAAGTTCATAATTATAAATGGCATATTATTAGGTAGGATGTTTGCTGTAGAAATTTTTAGATCATTTTTATGACATCAATTAGCTTTTGTTCAATTTCTAGATTCATAAAAAGTTTTCTTCTATTTCTAGGTTCCTGGATGTTGAACTTTATCTTAGTTTTATTTACAAGTATTGAGAAAATTATAATCCCAACATAATGAATTTTTCAATGCAATTGCAAATGTGATTATTTATTTCTTTCTGTTCTAGTTTATTCTTTGCATATAGGAACAGAACAGACTTTAGTATATTGATTTTGTAGTCTGTCACTTTACCGTATTATTTATTGGTTTTAATAGGTTTTTTTTAAGTGGAGTCTTTAGAGTTTTCTATGTACATCATCAGGTCATTTGGAAATGGTGGTATTTTCACATGTTCTTTTCAAATTTGGATTCGTTTTATATCTATCTCTGGCATAACTGCTCTAGTTAAAACTCCCATAACACGGTGAATAATAGTGGTGAAAGTGAATATCTTTGTCTTGTATCTGATTTTAGGAAAAAACCTTTTATTTCTCACCATTGTGTGTCATGTTAGTTGTGGGTTTGTCATTTTTGTTCTTTTTTTATTATAAATGTATGTTGAATATTGTCAAAATCTTTCTCTTCATCCATTGATATAGCCATATGACTTTTATTTTCCTTTTGTTGATGTTAGGTAATTACATTGATTGGTGAATTTTGAAATATCCTTCCATCTCTCAAATCCAACTTGGTCATAGTGTGACCTTTTTTATTAAATTTGATTTGTTAAGATTTTCTTGAGGATTCCCGCATCAATGTTCATCAGGACTACTGCTCTGTATTTTGCTTTTTTGGTGATGTCCTTATTTGTTTTTGGTTTCAGGGTAATGTTAGCCTCATAAAATGTTCTTGGAAATATTCCCACTTCTTTGTTTTGCTTTTTTTTTTTTGGAAGAGTTTGAGAAATTTAGGCATTAGTTCAATTTCAAAAATTTTACAGAAATCACTATTAAAAACATCTGGTCCTGGGATTTTGTTTTATGGGAGAAGTTTGTTTGCTGTTTCAATTTTATTGCTTTTAATTAGTTTGTTCCAAATTTTTCATTTCTTCCTGATTCAGTCTTAGGAGGTTGTATGTTTCTAAGAATGTGTTCATTACTTCTAGATTTTCAAATATATTGGCATAAGTTCATAGTGCTCTTTTATGATCTCTATATCTGTGATATCTTTTGTAACCTCTCTGTTATTTATAATTCTGTTTACTATAATTTTCTCCCTTTTGTTCTTTGGGAGTGTAGGTGGATATTGTCTATTTTGTTTATGTTTTTCAAAGAAACAACTATTGGTTTCATTAAGCTTTACATGGTCATTTTTATTTCTATTTCATTTTATCCACTATAAGTTTTATTATTTCCTTCCTCCTCCTGGATTTGGTTTCATTGTTTCTTCTTTTTCTAGTTCCATATGGTGTAAGATTGTTTATTGAGATTGTTCTCATTTCTAGATGTAGGGCTGCATCAGTATAAACTTCCTTCTGAGTGGTGCATTCATTGTGTCCCATAGGTTCAATTAACCCATGTCTTTATATTTGTTCATATGCAAGTAGTTTTTAAATTTCTCCTTTGATTTCCTCATTAAGATGCTAGTCATTCAGTAGCACATTGTTCATTTTACATGTTTGTGATTTTTCCTGCTTCTTTTTGGTGGTTGATTTCTTTTGATACCATTATGATCAAAAGACACTTGATATTATTTCAGTCTTCTTGAATTATTGATACTTGTTTTGTGACCCATTACATGGTCTATCCTCAAGGATGTTCTTGAGAAGGATAAGTACTTAGATTTTTGTGGGGTGAAAGAGGAAGCCAAGCCAAGGGTGTTATTCTTGGATGCTGTGCGTTCTGTTGTTGTGAAGCAGGAAGTTACTTAGGGATGCTGAACAACTTAACCCCCTTCTGGTGTTCTGAAAGTTCCTGATAAACTCAAACTAGAAACACTTCTGCATATCCCACGCTGCCTGTTGTAGCTCAAACATAGAAATTTTCCATATACAAACTGTATAAAATCTTACCATTCCCGCCATTCGGGGCTCAGTCTTCTGGGAGCTATCCCACTGAGCCCACCAGTGTGACAAATAAATCTCCCTCTCCACCTCTCTGAGTTACCACCTGGTTTCTCTGAGAAATTGCCATAACATCTGCACTGGTTGAAAGCTTATGACCAATCAGGATGTTTGGAATTGAAGAGCCAGAATGGGTGGTGGTCCAAGAATCCATCTTATAGTATGAGGGCCAGAGATATGTGGGGTGTAGAAGTAGTTCCACTATATTGCCAAGTGTATAAACCTCCCTTGATGCTGCTGCTGCTGCTGCTTGAGCTAAGAGAAAGATATGCAATCATCTGATCAAGGTTATTCAAGGAAACCCCCTTGAACTCTCCCAGAAGCCCTAAGCTCTGACCTTTCAGTTATAGCCTAGTTCTATCTCAGCAGGTTTTGATGGCAGTGCCTTTTCCCTGAGGCTCATGCATGAGCAGAGCAGCCAGGAGTCTGTGGGCCTGGACTGCAGGCAAGTGTCTTGGGAATTTGCAGACTGCATAGTAGTTAGGGTATTCAGATCTCTGTGAAGCCAGACAGGGGGAAAGCTTGTGCTTCTCAGGACTACCAAGCTAATTTTCAGTAAACTCCGCTACCATTAGCTTAATGCCCACTCAGCAATCTGTAATCTCTTTGGGAGGTGTGAGCTTGTCCCATTAAGGTAAGCTAGGAGCTGCTGGAGGTCTTCAAGTTCAGGCAGGTGAGAGGGTAGTGCCTTTTAAGATTCCCAAAGAAAGCACCCAAGGAGACCCTGAGAGTCCAAGTCAGGGAGGGGTAGTGCTTTCCAGGAAGCCAAGCTAGTTGCCGATAGCCCCATGTAAGTCAGTTCCCTACTCAACCAGAGGCCAGTTTTCTATTTGGAGAGAGATGATGCTCGTTTGCGTCAGTAGATTAGCATCCAAAAAAGCTTGGGAGCCTGGGTGGTGGAGGATCAGGTCTTTTGCAACTGCTAGACTAGCTGTCAACAGTCCCAGGTGTGTCAACTCAGCACCTGCTTAGTACTCAGTGTTCCTTATGTTATGCTGTCTCCCTTCAGATGTTGTATACTAGGAGCTCGGGGAAGTTCCAGAACTTTGGGAAAGGGAGGAAGGGGTGTCTTTCAGGACCACCAAGCTAGCAGGTGTGACAGTTCCTTGCCTGCCAGGCTGTTAGTTTTCTTTCAAGAAGGTAGAAAATAGGTGCTTGCCAGACTGTGGTGAGCTAGCAGCAGAGAGGAAGCCAAGCCCCAGGAGGCTATGGGGGAGGGCTGGGTGTCTTTTAGGACCATTAAGCTAGCAGACAGAAGCCCTAGATACGTAGATTTAATTCCTACCTACCCATCAGTGCTCTTTGTAGAAGACCATGCTCACCAGTCTTCAGTGAGTTCAAAGCCTAGGGAAGCCCTGAAAGTACATGTCGGGGAGCAGTGGGTATTTTTAGGGAGGCCACGTTAGCTGCCAGCAGACTCGGGTGTGTCATCCCTATGCTTATCCAGCAGTTGGTGTTTCTTATAACAGGTAGTGCTATCAGGCTGTAGTGGGCTAGGAGTTGAGAGTAAGTTGGGCAGGCTCTGTAGTGGGTGAAGGTTGAACTTCCCATTTCACACAGGTGTGAAAAAGCAACCTTTGTTCACCACACAATACTGTGAGAATTTGCAGGAATCAAAGTCAAATGATGGGCTCTAGGTTCAGGAGGGGAAAGTGTGTGAGTGTTCTTCAACTAGGTGCAGTAGTTCTAGATATGTTGTTACAACAACCCTGTACCTAGACCTTGCTTGTCTAACCATCCTACTGTTGAGTCTCCAGGTTAATAGGTTTCCACAAAACTTTAGTAAGTCAGTTACTAGTAGAAACATACCCTCCATCTTGCAGAGGTTTTCTGTTTTGAGGCAAGTTATAGAACTAACTGAAACAAGATGGTCGTGCAGATGAAGATGTCAGAAGACCTGACCTAGAAGTGACCAAGGATGTATTAACATGCTAACACACACACCCCTGGGTGGAAATTTAAGATGCTTGTTAGTCATGTGAGTTATGAAGAAGTAGATAATCTGTCTGAATGTCCCCAGTGTACCCCAGCTTAAAACTCACCATGACATTGCTTCCTGTTACCCTGTCCTGGTAGTCAACCCCATAAAATCTGGATGTCCACTGCTCTCAGGCTGAGTATGGCTCAGGGTACTTGATCTACAATCAATATTTCTAGCTTGTAACACATCATGACTCTTTCAAAATTTGTGAAATTGATGGAAGCCAGACAAAATCTCTTCAGAATCAATAACAATATGTGCCTTCCAAATACTGTCCCTCCTTTGCCCATAACCCACTCCACACAACCAGCCATGGCTATGTACTCTGGCACTGCAGTATTTGTGGCTCTACCCTTCTTCTCCCAACTCTGCCCACATCATAAAGGCCACCCACGCTCAATAAAGCAGTTGTGTGGATAATCCAGGTTCCTCTGGTTATAACTGATGTCAGATGTATATGATATTAAGTTGTTTTCTGGATATAACTAGGGAGATATTTTCTTGATATGGCTTACTCTGTTGTTTACTGGGCATGTCCCCAAATAACTTTAATATTTCAAAACATTCTTTTCGCTGGAAGCCCTTGTTATATGACTGAAATTTTCTGTTTTCTTAAATATTTGTTGGAATTTGAGTCTAAAATAATCAGGTTTTTTATGTTGTCTTTGTGGGAAGACTTTTAAGTAGTTATTTGATTTCTTTCAGATATATAATAATATTAAATTATTTCATTGTCATTTAAATTAATTAGATTTTGATTCAAAAGCATTGCCAATTTCATGAAATTTTCTGAAACCATTTTATGTGCTTGTATTTGGTGAAAATTTGTAAACATTTCATTTGTGCTTCAAAACAATGTTTTTTGAGGCAAAGTCTCCTAAAATAACTGTTAAATCAGTATTGTTAATTTGCAGATTAAGTGTCCTACTTCTTATAAATTTTGTCTACTTACATAATCAATCTCATAGCTCATAGTCATTCATTTTGTTATATTTCTATTGTTATTTGCTTTATATACATTTATATTTACTATTCGATGCACATATATTGAAAATTTGTGATTTTTAGTAAAGAAACTTATGTTTATGAAACAACCATTCTAATGAAGTCCTTTTTCTTAAAATATCTTTTTTTTTCTTGACATTATATCTGGTATGGTACTCCTTTGCTTAACATTAATCTGTTATACCTTTTTGTATTTTTTAGAATTTTTATATGAATACTTCATTTTTCTCCCATGAATTACAATGGTTGAGATATTTTTAATCTATTCTAATGTTCTTTGTATTTTATGTCCTTTTAGTTGATTGTGATCATTAACATATTTGGGCTTACATTAATTATCCTATTATTTTTAAATGTTTCCTGAAATTACATTTTTTATTCTATTATGTTTCATAGAACAATGCTTTATATTTATTTAGTAATTTTTTTAAAAAAGTAGGCATTTTCCCTCTTTCCTAGAGTTACCTTTCTTAAATTTTGTATGTGTGATTTTTGGATGGTTGCACAATTAAGATGCTCATGAGATAAAGGAGAAACTTAATCCTACTCTTCTGGAATGGCAAACAATTCTGTTTCTACCTAATCAAATATTTATGATTTCATTTTTATACTTCATTGAACTTTGACTTTCAAAACTAACCACTGAAACTGGACAACACTACTTAACAGCCCTGTGGTTAAGTCTCCATCTCTCTCTCTCTGAATTACGAAGCATCCACTCCTCCCTCACTCCTAACCCTCCCACTCACCTGCTATCTGGACCCTGGATTCCACTCCTTGTCTCTGTTCAGTTTGCTGGATGGAACATGATATGATTCCAGAATTTTCCTTGACTATATAGGCAGTCTCCACATCAAACAAGCCATGCACGTCTGTATTCACTTTCAAGTCTGAGGGTAAATCATGTCCCTTTGGACTTTTCCACTTCACTGTGGGTTGGGGGAACCAGCCTGAGGACTTGCACAGCAGCTGGATGTCTCCATCAACATACCCCATGAAAGAAATGAGAAGAGCTGATCCAGGTGCTGGGAAGAAAACAGGGAACTGATGTAAGCAAAGATCATAATTAATGGCCACATGTATTCTGAGCTAAATTCATGAAACTCGCAAACATAATACCCCCCACCAACCTCCCCTCCTCATTCTCTCTTTCACACACTTAAACAGTTATAAAAGTGTTCTAAGCCCTTCTATGGTCTTTGTTTAGTTAACATGATTTTACCAACTGCTCAATATGCCCTAGAACTAAATATGAGGAACATTTCAGGAGTTTAACTGAGGAAAAAGATCTGAACTGCCAGCTGTCAGAGTAGCTAGTTAAACCAACAAATAGACCAAAATAAAAGTAACAGTAAGACCATTAATCATTACTGTCATAATACATGCTGACTTTGTTCTGCTCCATTTTCCCTCATTAAATGGAATGCTAGTGTAAGGTCAAGTCTGTCAATGTACAGGTGGGGATTGTGTCACTATTGAGGGAACCCTAAACAAAAGATTCCAGAAGTTCCATGGACCATGGATGATCAAGGTAACGGGCTAGTTATAGAAATTACAGTACACTGGGCCTCCCTGGTGGCGCAGTGGTTGAGCGCTGCGCTGTGGAGCTGTTGGCAGCGCTATGCTAGTTCGACGCCCAGCCGGGGAGAATCCCGCATGGTGCGGCAGACCTCTCCTGCCTCGCCCGCTGCTCCCCTCAGCACTGTATCTCTGATCTACCTGTTCTGCTCCCCCACTCTGTCTCTGGTGAACCCTCTCGCCGCCCCACGCCTTTGGCCTATACCCCAGTTTGTATGTATAAATAAATAAATCTTTTTTTTAAAAAAAGAAATTACAGTACACTGAGTCAGAGTGGGGGAAAGTGTCTTCAAGATTTCTTCCTCCTCTCCCTCATTGAAAAGTCTTGACAGAGGCACTTAGAGAAGACTATCTAAAGTCTCAGGAAAAGAGAACCTGGAATAAAAGCACTCAAACTAGAAATGCAAACAGTCAGAGTATGAATAACCAGTGGGGTCTGAGTCCTTAAATACAACCTACTTCTCCAGAGACTGAAATGCACTGACTGTGTGCCAGGCTGGTATGGAGAGAGCATCTTTCTTGTCAGGTAAAGTAGTTATAACTACCTATGATGAAGTCTTTAAATGGTCTCTGTTTTTTCCTACATTACTTTTATTGAGATTTGCACAATTTGCATCATTGTGTCTGCTCTGGGGGTTACAAATGTATACTTTCATCCCTTCCCCATCACCAGTACCCAAATAATCCTCCACCATTTTCCAATGGGCCTTTTTTACTCCCCGCTCCCTCCTACCACCCTTCCCCTCTAGTTGTCTCAGTTCATCAGTCAGATGTTAAGAGTTAATTATTGGTTTGGTTTTGACTGGCCCTTTGTTATGTTTCTCTATATTCCACATATAAGTGAAACTATCTGATATTTGCCTTTCTTTTTCTGAGCAATTATTTTGCTTAGCATTATAGTCTTCAGTTCAATCCATCGTTGTCACAAATGGCATTTACATGGTCTTTTTTAAATAGGATTTTCACTAAGAACCAGACATACAGAATACAGAGCGAATTGTAAACAAATGCACTTGACTGAGAAAAGAACACCTATGGAGAATGTAACTGTCATGGAAGTCACACCTTGGAGGTGTCATGCGCACCCTAAAGTGAGATAAATGGGAGATTTGTATGTGGAAGTGTCGGGGAGTAGGAGAAGAATGCCAGATAGGAAGTTAGATAGGTAACATAGTGCAGAAAAGAAGCATGTTACGATATGTTTAAGGACCTATACTGTGGACTGAATGGTTCTTTCCCTCCAAAATTGATATTTTGAAGCCCTAACCCCCAAAATTACGGTATTTGAAAGTGGGACTTTTGGTAAGCAATTAGGTCATGAGTGTAGAACACTTATCATGAAATTATGCCTTTATAAGAAGAGACAATAACTAGAGCTCACTACCTCTCTATCCACCATCTGAGAACACAGTGACAAGACAACTGTCTGGAAGGCAGGAATACAACAGTAATTTAATTGTCTAACACCTTAACATTGGACTTTCCAACCTCTAGAACTATGAGAAATCATTTCTGTTGCTCAATCCACTCAGTTGATGGTATTTTTAATAGGAGATTTAGCAGACTAAGCCAACAAATTAACTGAGTATTTAGTATTCTGGACTGTGATGTTCAAGAAGGAATGTAGGGTATGAGATAGGTCATAAGGAAGCGCAGAGGCAGACCATTAAGTGAGTGAATTAATCCAAGCAATGTGGACTATTACACAGAGGCAGTATAATTCTGAAGGGCTCCTTACTGACTTTCAGCCGGTGAGAGTTTAAACAGAGGATTTTCCAAGTGATGACCAGGATGCTACCACTGAAATTATTCAGGTGAGGGGAAAGAAGGGCAAAAAGTGAGAAAGTGTATGATAAAGGGAAACCACTAGCAGACTGTATTTTGGTGTTTGATTCTACAGCATTAAGTGGAGATTGAAGAATGCCTAGCCTGACCTCTTAACTTTTTACTTGGGAAATAAATGAGTGAATCCTACATGGGTGATATCAATTTGATGATTTTGTGGCCAATCTCACAACTCCAAACAGAAAATTCCCTTCATATGCTATACTGTGACATTCCCCCAACATCTGGAACAGTGCACAAGTCTAATAAATGATTTTTGAGTGAATAAATAAAAGAAGGGATGATGGTGTCAGCACTACAGAAAGGAGTCCAGATAAGATGGTGTAGACTTATGTCTCCCTGATAATCTCACTAATTTAAATTATAAACCCTGGAAATAATAAAGAGGCAACTCTAGGGGACCTTTGAAATGTAGAAAGAACATGGTGGATGAACGAGATACCCAGGACTAGAAGAAAAATACAGCAGCAGAAAACCTTATAATCTATTCTCCTACTTAATAACAGAGGTTCTCCAGTGAGACTTAGTCTTCTTCCAGATCATTGACAATATCAGTGATATCTGAGATGCCCAGAGGTACCTAGAAAATGACTGAGCAGGAGAACCCCTGAGAAGATGCCAGGTATAAAGCTCTTTGTTTCTATGAGTCGGCTCCCCTCTCTTACAAGAGATATTATGGAGTCTTTGGGGAGACTGACTTTGAGGAGAACCTTTTATTCAAAGAGGCAGCACTATAAGAGATCAAAGGGAACCTCAGCATCACCAAATAAATGGAGCATATAAAATATACAACAAAGACTGTGAAAATTAAACTGTCCTCGGAGCATAACTAGCCAAGTAGGCTAGAGCACCCAGCCTAGCCTGAGTGTTAGGCTTAAAAAATATTATGGCTTAGTAAAATAGAAATTTTAAATGGTATCCAGATTCTCTTAACATAATAAATAAAATACTCAGGTTTCAATTAAATGTTCCCCACCTATGAAGAACCAGGAAATTATTACCTGACCTATGAAAAATTGACCTATTAACCTATGCCAACACTGAGGTAAATCTGTATTGGAATTATTTAATAAAGACTTAATATAATTAAAATGTGTCAACAAATGATTTCATTTTTTTCTTGAGACAAATGAAAAAAAAAGAATATTTCACCAAACCTAGAATTTATTTCTTTTAAAAAACTGAATGGAAAGTATAACTAAAATAGACAATAACAAATAAGATACTTACTAGATGGGCTCAGTTCTAAAGTGGAGATGACAAAGATAAAATCAGTGAACTTGAGTTTAGATTAATGGAACTTACTAAACCGCAGGGGGAAAAAAGTTATTTTAAAGAATGTACCCCTAAGTTGTAAAAGAATTGCCAACAGAAAATCCACTAACTAGACAAATGACTTGTCAAAAATAAAGGACAAATCAAGACATTCTTGAATGAAGGAAAGCTACAGAATTTGCTGCTATCCAACCTAGCTTTAAAATAGCTAAAGAAAATTCAACAGAGAATGATAAAATCTTAGAATGTCAGGAAGAAAGGAAAAAACAATGAATAGAAAAATAAAATAGACCATCATCATGAGCTTTTAAAATTCAATTATAATAGAAAAAAGTTGAAACATTACTGATGTGGTTTTCATTGCAATGCTATTTTACAAGTAAGGAGGGAAAAGATATCTGTGTAAGGTTTCCATGATGAAAAACAATGGGCTTACCAAATAATTAGCATATAAATAGTGACATAAATTGAAAGTGGGGAATTGAATTAGGCCCCTTGAAGCAGGGCTCCCTAAATTATTAAACCCAGCCCTGCTGAGAGTTGTGAGGTATAGTTAGCCTTTGGCCAAATTGAGACTGTTTCCAGCCATGCTTCCTTGGAGCTCTCTAGCCCAGGAGTCCGCCCTGACATCAGTACAGGTCCAGTCTTTTCCCCTTTTTATATCAGGCTCCAGGATCTTGAAAATGGACTAATTTGGAGCTTGACAAGCACTAATCAAACGACTGGGATTGGAGCCTCCCCAGATCCTATTGGTCAGTTATAAAGTTCACCTTAGTTCTGAGTGCTCAGTTATGCAAGTAGCTGGAATTGTAAGTGGACCATCTGATTGGAGCTCCCATAGGTGCCAATAAACCAAAAGGACCAATCAGTTTCAAAAGGTGGGCATCTTGGAGAGTATTTAAGGCAGGCTCCAACCAACTTGAGGGATCCTTAAAGAGAAAGATTTGAAGAGGGGTTTGAAGAGGCAGTTGGAGAGGATTCATCCAGAAGACCTTTGTTAAGCTGTAACATGGAACCCTGTCTGTTGGTGTCACACCTTCTCAGACCTGACCTCTGATTCTGCCTCCAACAGCCCTATGCTAGATGTTCCTAAAAGAGCTGGTTGCTAGTGGCTTTATGCTTAACATAGCTATAAACTGGTCTTTTCTTCTGACATGTCTAGCACCAACCCCTCTTGTTGTTGCCCTTTGGTGCTGTCCAGACTGGTTTTCAGTGTCACACAATCTGGCCTTTGCATTGTTGTTGCTGACTGCTGTGATGACACTTCTGCAGAGAACTTCACAGAGATCTTTGTAAAGAACATCATAGAGACCTTTAAACCATTGTTATTGCTTCTGGCCATGCCTCTAACACTTTCCTTTTCCCCAACCCCTCTCTCTCTCCTTTGTAAATAAACACTTTTATTGTTGAACCCTGAGCTTGAGTCATGTCCCACAATTGCAGTTGTAGCACATGAGTGAGAACCCACTAACCATGACATTTTGGCTCCCCCAGGCCTTGCACAGCTACGGTATATCAATGATCACGTTAAATGTTAACAGACTATGCCCATCACTTAAAAGACACAGAGCAAGTGGTTGGATTAATAGTTAAAAAAGAAAGTGAACAAGAGACAGGAATAGACATTATATAATGTTTACAGGAAAAATACAGCAGGAGGACATAGCAATCATCAACATATACTCACCAAATGAAGGAGCACCAAAATACACTAGGCAACTATTATCATCCCAGAAAATAAACACTGAAAGAACACATTTGTTATATGAAAATTCAAAACCCCATTCTCATCAATGAACAAACCAATCAGACAAAAAATTAATAGGAACATAATAGCATTAAAGAAAGAATTAGACCATAAGGACATAATAGACATCTATAGGACCCTGCACACCCCTTCCACAAAAAAAACAAAAACAAAACAGAATACACACTTTTCTCAAGTACATGGGATATTCTCAAGGATTAGTCATCTAGTGGGCCAGAAAACAAACATCAAAAATTCATGAAGATTGAAATTATACCAAGTAGCTTCTTGGACAATAAAGGTACCAAACTATAAATCAACTAAAAAAGAAAGGGGGAGATCTTATAATATCAGGAGACTGAGCAACACATGACTAAAAGACCAATGGGATCAATGAGGAAATCAAAAAAGAAATTTAAAAAACAAAAAATAACAATGAAGACACAACCTTCAAGAACATATAGCCAAAGCAGTACTAAGAGGGAGGTATATAGCAGTACAGGTCCACAACAAAAACAAGAAAAAGCACAAATAATCTTGTCTCTCATATCAAGGAGCGAGAAAAAGTAAAAATTCCAAAAGCCAGTAGAAGGAAAAAATAATAACAAATAAAACACAAATAAATGAAATAGAAATTAAGAAAACAGCCCAAATGATCAATGAAGCCAAAATCTGTTTCTTTGAAAATAGTAAACAAAATAGACAAACCTCTACTTAGGCTTACTAAGAAAAAAGGTGAAAAACTCAAATAAATAGACTCAAAAATGAAAGAGGAGAAGTTACAACAAATACTGCAGAAATTCAGAGAATAATAAGAGATTACTGTGAACATTTATATGCAACCAAGTTCAACAACCTAGATGAAATGTACAAATTTATAGTATTATACAGTTACCCTAGACTGAATAGAGCAGAAAAATAAAACATGAGCAAACCAATCATAAGCAAGGAAATTGAAACGTTAATCAAATATCTCCCCAAAAACAAAAGTCCCAGACTATATGGCTTCACAATCAAGTTCTATTAAACTTTCAGAGAAGGACTAATACTTATCCTGGTCAAACATTTTTAAAAATTGAGAGAAAAGGTACTTCCAAACACATTTTATGAGGTCCAAATTACAGTTATACCAAAACCAAAGACAACACACAAAAAGAAAACTACCGACCAATCTAATGAACACTGATGCTATTCAATAAAGCATTAAATAAAATTTTAGCAAACCAAATCCCACAATGCATTAGAAGGATTATAACTCATGACTAAATGGGATTTATGCCAAGTACACAAGGATCATTGACCATCCAAAAATCAATCAATACAATTCACCACATCATCAAAAAGGAAGACAAAAACCATAGGGTCCAATAAATAGTTGCCTAGAATTAATTTGATAAGATTCAGCACCTATTTATGATGAAAACCCTTGAAAAACTGGGGATAAATAGAAGATGCCATAACATAATAACAAAAATAAAAATATATATTCACAATGTAATACAACTCAGCAATCAAAAATGATAAACTCATTCCATTTGCAGCAATGTGGATGGAGGTAGAGGGATTACACTAAGCGAATTAAGTCAGGAGAATAAAGATGAATATCAGATGGTTTCACTTATATGTTAAATATAGAGAAACTAAACAAAGTGTCAGGAAAAACAAAACAAACAAACAAGAGACAATACTGGCAAGCTGACCATAGTTTTGAGTCATACAGCAAGGGAGGGGGAGAGTGATGGGTCAAAACAGGGAAGGGAAGAGCACAGGGTACTGTGGTGATGGTCCCATGGGTGCCATGGTGATGAGAGAACTATGGGGACTATATATGAGAGGAGAAATCAAATACTATCCAAAATTAACAAAGACATAAGAAAATAATTTTTTTAAAGGAAAAAAAAACAAAACTCATAACAACTAGCAATCCTTCTTCAAGTTTCATATCCAATGGAAATGAAACAGGTTGTTGAAGAGATACATGCAGTCCCATGTTTACTGAAGCATAATTTACAATAGTTAAGGTATGGAAACAAGCTAAGTAGCTAATAAATGGGTCAATGGATTTTTTAAAAAAGGAAATCCTGTCATTTGTGACAAAATGCATGGACCCTGAGGACATTATGCAAGAAAAATAAGTAAGAAATAAAAATAAATACTATGCTATCACTTATATATTGAATTTGATAAAAACCTGAACTCATAAAACATAGTGAACTGTTGATTACCAGGATTTAGAAGTAGGGGAACTGGTGAGAAGCTATTCAAAGAAACATACTTGCAATTAAATTATGTACAAACTAGTGGTTATAGACAAAAATACTGTAGTACAAACTTCAAAGTTGCTAAGAGACTAGTTCTTAATTGTTTCCATCACTAAGAAGTGATAAATATATCATATGATACATGTTAGTAACTTTATATCAGACTGCAATATATAAATGTATCAAATAAACACCTTTTACATCTTAAACATACAAAATGGTCTGTGTCAATTATATGTCCGAGAAAATAAATTTCAATTTTTAAAATAGAAATCAAACAACCCAGGGCCTCCCCGGTGGCGCAGCGGTTAAGCGCTGCGCTGTGGAGCTGTCGGCCGCAGTGACGCGAGTTCGACGCCCAGCCGGGGAGAATCCCACATGGTGTGGCAGACCTCTCCTGCCTTGCCCGCTGCTCCCCTCAGCAGTGTAGTTTTGATCTGCCTGTTCTGCTACCCGCTCTGTCTCTGGTGAACCCTCTTGCTGCCCCACGCCTCTGGCCTGTACCCCAGCTTGTATGTATAAATAAAATAAATCTTAAAAAAAAAAAAAGAAATCAAACAACCCAATTAAAAGTGGGCAAAAGATATGAACGTTCAGTTTGCCAAAGATTTACAGATGTCAAATAAGTACATGAAAAGATGTTCTACAGCATATATCATTAGTGAGCTGTAAATTAAAATAAGATACTACTACATAGGCATTAGAACAACAAGAACTGTAAACATAGACATCAAGACATCAAATGCTGGTGAAGATGTAGAGCAGCAGAAACTCTTTGCTGCCACATTGGATGAGAGTCTCGCCACTTCTTACAAAAATGAACAGTATATGGTGGATTAAGAACCATATACTCAACAATTGCATTATTCGCACAAATGAGTTGGAAATTCTCACCCAAACAAAATCTTGAACAAATATGTTTTAGAAATTTTATTCATAACTGCAAAAGCATGCCAGCATCCAAGATGTCCTTCAATAGGTAAACTGTGATGTAGCCATGCAAAAAAATGATGGATCAAGTGATTAAAAAAAAGAGAGTAATAAAAAGTGATTAAAAGAAATCATGTAATCAATTATTAAAATACATACAGGAAGCTAAATATATATTGGTAAGTGAATGAAACTGATTCAAAAGACCCATCAGAAACCAATCTGAAATACTGATACCAAGAACATGACAATTCTGGAAAAAGCAAAACTCCATAGATCAGTGGTTGCACAAATAAAGATTTTTAAAAACCCTAAATATACTTTTATCACACAACCCAGCAATTGGACTCCTGAGTCCTTTCCTAGAGAAATGGAAATTTATGTGCAAAAGTGAGTTTATAAATGCCTTATTCAAGAAAAGAGAAAAAAAATGGAAATTCAAACATACTTCAATGGCCCCTGATACATCCACACCACTCTGCAATAAAAGGGAATGAACTATAGACACAGGCAACTCAAGGGCGTGGTATTGAGTGGAAACATCAATGCTAAAATATCACATACCGTATACTACTACTGATGTTAACATTTGAGAAATGAGAAGATTGTGGGAATGGAGAAGAGATGAATGGTTGAAGGGGTTGGGGAGTTTGGTGAGTAAAGAAGATCAGAGTATAAAAAGGAAGCAGAGGGAGACCTTTGGGGTTATTGGATAGATCTGTATTTTGATGTTGTGGTTGTTATATAAATGCACACATATAATAAGTAACATGGAAATATACCCAAGAACAAAATAATAGTGTAGGACCTTGTTTAGCAATTAAATGACCTCAGATTTTTTTTTTCAAAAAGCTACACTTTCAACAAACTGTTCAAAACATTCTCAATGGTTTACTAAGATACTAAGTATAAAATAAGCAACTGACCTGACACTTGCATCTCCCAGATGGCCTCCTGGTCATAAGTGTGGGAACTGAACCGGCATCCATAGAGACCAACATCTGAGAGAGTAACCTTCTTCAGCCTCAAGGAGACATGCCCATCCTCTAAGAAGTCCTTCACCAACTCAGTTCTGCCTTGATATTCTGGCAGCTGCATATAGGGCTCATCATTCCCATCCCTGTAGAGGTGTACCACAGCAGAGACATGATCCTTGAAGAAGTGCACTTCCATGGACTCTGCACTTGTCTCAGGGGACAGGAAGCAGGAGAACACTGCGTCCTCCCCCATTAAGACCTGGACAGTCTTGTCAGGTCCAATCACCTGCCACTGACCTATGGAAGAAACACATTAGATAACTCAGCAAAATGTTTGCTGGTGTGTCCTGCTCAGGAATGAATGGACTTGTGATGTGTGTGGAGGTGGGACTTCATCAAAAACTCCTAGTATCTTGCATCTGTCTATCTCCTATACATGACAAAACACTTTCATTTTAGTCACTTAGTTCAGTCTTCATAAATTCCCTGAGAGGTATGTGCTATTAATATTCCCATTCCCAAGAGAGAGAACAATGTCTTAAAGAGACAAAAGAAGCTAAGTAGGGACATGAAAGGGGCTTTCCAAATGCAGACCCTGTGACCAGAGATTTTATATTCAGATTCTCTCCTTTTGGCCCATCTGTTTCACTGAAAACTCACAACATAATGTTTTTCAATTTCTTTGATAAAAAGTAAAGATGATCCCTTTTCTAATGACCCAGTAGGGGTAAAGCTCACAATAAAATTTGCGTTTCCTTCAAGCACTTGATTATGGTTTGTAAATGTTTTGTGGATATAGTAGAGTAATGTAAATTCTTAGCCCATAGGTTGAGTGTATGTTATTTTTCGTTTTAATTGTCTATGTCTTCTAATAAATACTGAAAGAAGTGTTATGACATTGTGATAAGGAGATTTTGCAATTTTCATTTCAGAGATTTTATTTTTTTTAAAAGATTTATTTATTTATACATACAAGCTGGGGTACAGGCCAGAGGCGTGGGGCGGCGAGAGGGTTCACCAGAGACAGAGTGGGGAGAAGAACAGGCAGATCAGAAATACACTGCTGAGGGGAGCAGCGGGTGAGGCAGGAGAAGTCTGCCGCACCATGTGGGATTCTCCCCGGCTGGGCGTCGAACTCGCATCGCGTGCTGCCGACAGCTCCACAGCACAGCGCTCAACCGCTGTGCCACCGGGGAGGCCCTCATTTCAGAGATTTTAGGGCATTCATGCTGCCAAATGTCCTTCCATGGAATTTCTTTTATACTTACACAATAATTTTCTCTTTCCCCAACTTTATAATTTTGACCTTGAATTGTGCTTCATCCAATGTTTTATCAACTTGTCTTACCTTCATTTTTTTCATTAGAAGAAATTTTCCCTATCTTCATTTTGAAGTTTTTTTATTATTTTGTTTCAAGTGTGATAACTTGTTTTCCATGATTCTCCCCTGTGTGACATCAGGTCCTTGGGTTAGGGTCTGTATGATTTAGTCAGCATGGCACCCCTCTTCCAGCATGGGAACCAACAGAGTGTAGACTCCACAAATGATGGTTTCACCATGACTGGTTGGGCACCATTTGCTTTCCCCGCTTTGTCATTTGCTTAATGAATATACATATGTTGGGAGGGAGAATATGTGAGCATCACAAAGTGTTCTCTGTGTGAATTTTCAGCCAAGTGAATATTTTTATTTGAGACACAGGGCCTGAGGCCTCTGGTGCTCCTTTCAGGCAACTCAGAGACAGGACTGAGGCCCAGTCTCTGACAGAGTCCTTTGGCTTCTTTTCCCTCCTTGGAGGGCGGCTGCTGGATGCTTCTTTTCCTCCCTGGAGGCGAGGTATGGAGTCTTCCTCTTCTTTCTTGAAGCCTGGAACCGTCTTCTTCTTCAGGAAGCCGGCTCCATAGTCGTCTTCTGGGGTCTTCCATCTCTCTGGGGCTGGTCTCTCTCTCTCTCCTCTTCTCTGTCTGCTCTCTCCGTCTCTGCTCTCTTCTTCCAACCTCTCTTCTGCTTCTGAGGGGCTTACTCTTTCTCTGGGGCTTGCTACCCCGCCTCCCTCCAACCCTGGCTTATATTATCTTTCAGGATGTCCCTCCTATAAGTCTGATTGGCACCACTGACTTGTGGGGACAGAGTCCAGCTGCAGGAAACACACTCATTACTTTAAAGTTCCAATAACAATGACAAACTTGTTTGGGCAGAGGAAGGGTGCAGGAAATATACTTGCTGCATTAAAGGTCAACTAGCCACAACAGACTTGTGTGGAGCAGCAGGGAAAACAAGACCCCACTGCCTTGCAGGCTCCCATTGCTGAGGGACCTGCCCGGTAATACTGACAGCAGTAACTGGCTCATTGGTGCATCTTCTTCTGACTTAACTCCACTCCCTCACTTTCATTTTCTAAATTCCCCTCCTAATAAACACCTTCCCACAGGCCCTTGTCTTTGTCTACTTTCAGACCACTTAGATCAGCTGAATGAAATGCTGTCTTCAGGGTTGTGAGGGACTCTCAAATTGAGGGAATATGTTCTGGAGTGTCTCTTATTCCTCTGACCAGTCCTTACTGCTGTGATTTGCCTGTAACAGTTCCTTCTCCTTCTATTCTTCTTGCCCTGGGGACTAATAAGGGGAACATGTCTGTTTTGAATGCATATTATGTGCCAATGGAGTTCTGTACCACAGGTTATACATGCAATTTTCCTACAATCCTTATTACAGCTATGACATCATCTCCATGTCTCGAGCAAACTGAGACCTAGAGGAGTTAGGAGCCATAAATTTCATAAGCATAGAAAATGGGAGTTTTTAAAAATAAACACTTTATACCTCTGAGATCATTTCCAGGATACCCTACTGGCTCTCATCAGAAAATGGATGAGAGTGAACTTAAATTGGAGGCTTCCATATATCCAATTGTTGTGCAACTATTCGGGGCCAGATAGGTTTATTGTCAGTTCTCACAGGTAAAAAGAGAATTTGGAGACTTTGGTGGATTTTGCTGAGAGAGGGGACCATATACACAGGCAGAGAGAGACAGTGAGAGACTCCAATACTGGGAAAGGCAGAAGAGCAACTCCCCTGCCCAGCCTCCTTTGCACTATTAAGTGCCTATAGCCACACAACCCATACATTTTTGCAAAAACAAGGTCTGTCTGTTGTTTGCTAGATGTCAGAAAGGTGGAAAACAGCATTTCAAGGTACGGGCTGTCCGTTGTGTGAAAGTTGAAAAATAGCCTGATTTAACTCTTTTTCCTTACAGTAACACAGAGGGATTTTGTTGTGGAATACATTTTCAATAATGCCTTTGTTTTCATTTATTTAGGTTTGTTCATCAAAACAAATAGGTTACATGCCAGTATTTGAACCTGAGCAAGTAAATTGTCAACACAGCTGACTGAACCTTTAATTCAGAGACACTGATTTTACAGAGACATCTACTTTCCAATTCTTCTGGGATTTTACTAAATTAGCCAACATTCTGTATAAGAGGTATTGATAGTGATAGTAAAGAAAAACAAAATCATGTATCTGCTAAGAACATGACAAATTCCAACTTATTCCTCACTCAAAGATCTGGACACTTCCCCTCATGGTAGGTCACATAACAAGCATTTCCAACTCATCATGTTCACAATTGGGAACATTGTCTTTTTCCAAAATATTCTAAGAAATGTCTCCTTCAGCCAACCATCCAAGTCAAAAACCTGGGTGATCTACTGGAAGGCACCCCTTCCCAAACCACACTCATGTGCAACAAATTTTTAATTTATTCACCTTAACACCCTTGTCTCCTGGGGCCTCTCTTCAGTACCAAGGTCCCATTTTTCTTGGCTGTCATCATAGGTTCTACAGTGTGCTGTGTTTTACCAACACCTCTCAAGTAGAAACCAAGAAACAGCTGTAAAAAGCCAGGGAAATTCAGAAAACAAATATAACATCTCCCTACTGTGTTGTAATTAATTAGCTAAAGAACTCAAAGTGCTAATCAACAAGACGGAGACAGAAAGAATTGAGTCTGGATTACTTACCTGACCCCAGTTCGATGAGACTAAGAATCAAAATGAGCACGAAGGCCATACATGTGTCCTGCAGTTTCATCTCATTCTATGGAAACAGACGAAAGGACAGACAGGTAAATGGATGAACTAGAGAGAAGAGGAATCAGCCCAGCTCTCTGAGTAGCAAGAGACATGGAGAGATTCTGTGTGAACGGATGGCAAAATATTGCTCTTTTTAGAGTCTCCTTAACAGAAAAATGGCTGTGTGTGTTCAGAGAAGAGGGACTCTGGACTTTGGAACTACTTATTCATTGCCAGGCCATAAACATTTATCTCCAACTAAAGAAGCAAAGATAAAAGGGGGTGGTTCAGACTAAAAGGAGGTTTTATCCTGGTGAATACTGTCTCTTGGGTATATGGCTTGGGAAAGTCAGATGTAGGGATATTTTCAGGTCCAGTCTGAGTAGGTTCAACTGTATAGGGAAGAGGGACTGGGAATCTTATCCTGAAAGAGAGATTGTTGAGGCAAAGGGGGTTGTGAGGCAAACAGGTGACATTTCATAAGGAGTAGCCAAGAGTAGGTGAAACCAACATATCCTGGCACATTCTGGAGTAATTCTACCTACCCCTCCCTTTCTTGACTTGGATACCTGGAGTCTACTCGTGAGGCTAGATTGAGAACTTGCTAGAATGAAATAGGGCTGTAATTTCCAAGGATCTAAAGTACCGGGAAAACTTTCAGGATAGATCATGTGTGGGTAAAAGGCAAAAACCCATGCACTCAATCACTCATTTATACATGGAGTCAGGGCTCCACACTTAGAGATTATGAAATTTTTTTCAAGCATGGAAATTCACAAAGTAACCACTTACCAAATCAAAAAGCCTATTTTCATAGATACTATGGCAAAAAATAAATTCTCTAACCCTAATGCAATTTATACATGAAAAACACAATTTAAAAACTTAGGAAATCCTATATATTTAGAAATCTTTAACAGCACATTTTTAATGCATGTGTCAGGAAAGAAGTCACAATAGAAGTTAAATACTATTTCATATAGAACACAAAATGAAAATATTATACTTAGGCTAAAATACAAAATAGTTTTGACACCAAATGATGGCAAGGGTGTGACAGAACAGGAATTCTCAAGGCACAATCACTATAGATGATAGTTTAGCAGATTTTTGCAAAACTAAGTATATTCCTTGTATATGGTCAAACAATAACACTTTTGGGAGTTCAGCTAAAAACTTACACAAAAAAATAAGCATTTGAATGCTTATTGCACCTTTATTCATAATTGCCAAAACTTATCATTGCCAAACATTATCATTAAAACAATGTCTCTCTTCTTCTGTTGTTATTGTTTAAATATTTTGGAAAAAACAGCTTTATTGAGGCATAGTAGACATAAAATAAACTGCACATATTTGAATTGTTTATTTGCTGTTTTGATTTATGTATTTTTCCATGAACTTGTGCTGTAAGCAATTAGCATGACCTTCAATAGATGAATGAAAAACAAAACTGCATTACAACCTTGCATGTATATTTATTTACCACAAAGTAATATTTTTCTACAGTAAAAGAAAAAGGGCTATAAATCCGCAAAAATATATATATAGAAGAAAATTAAATGAATATTGGTGAATGAAGGCAATTTGATGTTACATACTACATGATTCCAACTACATGAATTCATGATAAAGTGAAAATTATGGGTAAGTGAAAAGTTCTGTGGTTTCCAGAGCTTTCAAGGGAAGTATAAGTGAGAGAGATAACTATGTGGCTCACAGGATATTTTTAGGGCAATGTGATAATATAAATGGTGGATAAATCAGTAAATGTTTTTCAGAACTCATAGAATGTACAACCAAGAGTGAACACTATTGTAAACTATACACTATGAGTGATCATGTGTCAGTGTAAGCACCTCAAATGTAACAATGTACCACTCAGATGAGGGATACTGTTAGTAGAGAAGATGACATGTGTCTGGGGCGGGGAAGGGGAGGAATGGGATATATGGAAACTGGATCTTATACTCAATTTTGTTGTAAATTTAAAACTACTTTTAAAAATAGAATCTATTTTTTTAGGTTTATATTGTAACAGGGTGGTTCCCAGGAAAAGGGGAGGTTCCAGGTTCCCTGCCCCACCCAAGGGAGGGTGGAGCTGAGCAGGGAGAAGCTGGAGAGGAGACTGGAGAAGGAAGGAAGAAGAATGGACAGCCAGGAGACTGGGAGGAGGCACGTGGAGCAGAGAGACATGTGAAGAAGCTGCACTTGATTTTTGGTCCCAGACTGGTTCAAACAGATGTGGATGAGAGAACCTTGGAGAGGTTAACCGTGGAGAGGTTAACAACGGCAGCTGCTATCTTTTTTTTTTTTTTTAAGATTTATTTATTTGGGCCTCCCTGGTGGTGCAATAGGTTAAGCACAGCGCTGTTCAACTCCGGGGGAGGGAGATTCCCACATGGAGCAACAGACCTCTCCTGCCTCACCTGCTGCTTGCCTCAGCAGTGTATTTCGATTGATCTGTCTGTTCTGCTCCCCACTCTGTCTCTGGTGGGTCTTCTCACCGCCCCACACCTCTGGCCTGCACCCCAGCGCTTGTATTCATAAATAAATAAATCTTTAAAAAAATAAAGGGGAGAGGAGCAGCAGGCAAGGCAGGAGAGGTCTGCTGCACCATGTGGGAAGCTCCTTGGCCAGGATGGAACTGTGCTGCAGTGGCTATGGATAGCTCCATAGTGCTGAGACTTAACCCATTGCACCACCAGGGAAGCCCCTGGCAGCTGTTATCTTGATTTTGATTTTGCTCTTTTCCTCCCAGACTTGTCTGGCTGTTTGTGACCCCTTTCTATGGGTCCCCACCAGAAGGTGCTTTAGACATGTGGCAGGCTTTCAGACCTTGCTTTGGGCCACCCTGTTTGGATGGACTTTTAACCACGAGGGGATGGGTAACTTTGGATATTTGATTTGGAAACTAAATTATTTGTCTTTTCTGTATTGCACACTAATTGTATTAAAGTTCCTTTCCATTAAAGGTCGTATATGTTTTGTCTTGATGCGATGGATGGCAGAACCTATTTAGAGCAGGCAGGTTTGGGGGTTCTGGGGTGCCCCTCTCCCTGTCCTGTAACCATAAATGCAAAGTTTATGGTTTAGGAAACATTATCATTAAAACTATGCCTCTCTTTTTTGTTGGAAAAAACAGCTTTATTGAGGCATAATAGACATAAAATAAATTGCAAATATTTGAAATATTTATTTGCTGTTTTGATTTATGTATTTTTCCATGAAACCATCACCACAAAGATAGTGAACATTTCTGCATCTTAAAAGCACGTTTTGATGTGGAGAAAAAGGAACTCTTCTACACTGCTGGTGGGAATGTGAACTGGTCCAACCACTATGGAAAGCTGTATGGCGATTCCTCAAACTGCTAAACATGGAGCTTCCATACCACCCAGCAATACCACTTTTGGGAATTTACCCAAAGGACACAAAAACACTAATCCGAAAGGATACATGCACCCGTATGTTCATTTTGGCACTGTTCACAATAGCAAAGGTATGGAAGCAACCCAGATGTCCAAAAATAGATGATTGGATCAAGAAGATGTGGTACATATACACAATGGAATATTATTCAGCATTCAAAGAAGATAAACACATGCAATTTGCAGCAACATGGATGGAATTAGAGGGGATCATACTCAGTGAAATAAGCCAGAAAGAAAAAGAAAAATACCAAATGGTTTCACTTATAACAGGACTGTAAGGAAGCCAAATAGGAAAGAAACCTCAGCGGGTGGGGGGAGGAGGGGAGGATAAGGGCACAAAATGGAATAGAAAAGAACACAAGGGACCATGGAGATGGATCACAGGTGAATTGGTGGTGGGCTACCCAAGGGGAATACAAAATGTAAAAGACATAAACAACAATAAAAATATATATTAAAAAAGCACCTTTTTGCTCATTAATAATATCGTCTATCCTATTGATATTATCCCCTCCAAGAACCCGTGATGTGCTTTCTGTCATTGCAAATAAGTTTGCATTTTCTAGAGTTTTGCTAGAAATTTGCTTCGTTAAGATTTTGTTGTGGACCTTTGCATCTCAACAGGGAAATTGGTTTGTAAGTCTCTTTTTTTTAATATGTTTGTCAGGCCTTGGAATCAGAATGATGTTGTCCTCATAAAATGTGTTTGGAAACTTTCCCTCTTTATTTTTGGAGGAGTTTGAGAAGGTTATTAGTTCATCTCCAAAGATTTGGTATAACTCACTTATGAAATACTCTGGGCCCAGACTTTTGTTTTGTGGCAGACTTTTGATTGTTGTTTCAATTTCCTTGCTTGTTATTGGTCTGTTCGGGTTTTATATTTCTTCCTGATTCTGTTTTGGAGGGTTGTAAATGTTTAAGGTCTTCTACATTTCATCTTGGTTATTCAATATGTGGGCATATAGATGTTCATAGTTCTCTCATCATTCTTTGCAAAATTATCATTCTTTAGTAAAATTTCTCCTCTGTAATTTCTCATTCAATTTATTAGATTTTCTCCCTTTTTTTAAGATTTATTTATTTATACATACAGCTGGGATACAGGCCAGAGGCGTGGGGCGGCGAGAGGGTTCACCAGAGACAGAGTGGGGAGCAGAACAGGCAGATCAAAAATACACTGCTGAGGGGAGCAGCGGGCGAGGCAGGAGAGGTCTGCTGCACCATGTGGGATTCTCCCCGGCTGGGTGTCAAACTCGCATTGCTAGCTGCCGACAGCTTCAGATTGCAGCGCTCAACCACTGCGCCACCAGGGAGGCCCTTCTCCATTTTTTTCTTAGTGAATTTAGCTAGAGGGTTATCTTCTGTGTTGATTAAATAAAAAGAGCTTTTGGTTTAGTTGATCATTTGGATTGTCTTTCTGATTTCTATTTCATTTATTTGTTACCTGATTTTTATTATTTCCTTTCTTGTACTGGATTTTGTTTTCATTGTTCTTGAGGTAAGAGGTAAGATCTTGTTTCTTGATGTGGGCCTCTATTGCTGTATGCTTTACTCTTTTACCACTTTTGCCATCTCTCTTAGGTTCTAATAATTTGTGTCTTCATTTTCATTCACCTCCAGGTATTTTAAAATATCTTCATTGATTTCCTCTTTGATACATTAATCATTCAGAAGTGTGTTGCCCAATTTCCACATAACAGGATTTTTCTTTTTGTAACTGATTTCTAGCTTGCTACCATCATTAGCAGAGAATATACTTGGTATGATTTCAATATTCATGAATTTATTTATTTATTTATTTATTTAGTGATCTTTCATGTACTTTAGCCTGGAGAACATTTCATGTTCACTTGGTATTCAGCCTTTTGGGGATGCAATGTCCTGTAAATGCCCATTAAGCCTATGTGGTCTAATTCCTCATTTAAAGTTCTTGTTTCCTTGTTTATTTTCTGTTGGTTAATCTGTCTTTTGGTAAAAGTGATTTTTTTATGCTCCCTACAATTTATTGTGTTACTTTGAATGTCTGGTTTCAGATTTGATAATGGTTTCCTTATGTATTTTGAAGCTCCTTTGTTTGTTATAGACATATTGATTAGTGTTTTGTCTTTATGATATATTAATCCCTTAATCATTATATAGTGTCTTTCTCTGTTTCTTGTTGCCCTTTTTAGCAGTAATTCTATTTTGTCTACTATAAACATGACTTTTCCTGCCTTTTTCTGGACCCTTTTGCTTATAGGATTGCATCTCAATCTTTTATTTTAAACTTATGCTTATCTTTGGAATTTAGATAACTCTCCTGAAAACAAAAACAAAGGTTGGGTCTTGATTTTTGACACAACTGTCTACTCTGTCTTTTGATTGATGAATTCACTCCATTTATATTTAGGGTGATTATTGATATATCATAATTTGTTATTACCGTTTTGTCTTTAGTTTTCTGGTTTTATTTAATTCTTTGTTCATTTTTATTTTTGTGGCAATCTATCTTTGATTTAGGTAGAACATAGACCAGATGTTGTGTGCTGATGGGGGGAGATACGATGGACATGCTCCCAGTCTCTGGGTAGCCTACAGTCTAGAATCCCCTGCTCAGAAGTCTATGTATACAGTAACCCTAGCAGTGTTGTGCTTTCCCCTATAATAGAGCTATACAGGCACCTGTGCTTACAGTTTCTTTGTTAGCACTGGCCAGAGATTATGGGCTAATGGAAGGTGGAGCTGTGGGCATGCCCCAGCCTCTGGGAAGCCCACAATCTAAAGGGTTTGTGCCAAAGTCTATGTGTATATCATGGCTGTGCTTTCCCCACTGGGGCTAAGCAGATGCCTTTGCCTGCAGTTTCTTAGTGAACTCAGGACAGATGAGATGCCTGGATGGGAGGGAGAATGGTGGGGCCCTCAGCTTCTGGAATCCCCAAGGTCTGTAAGTCTTGGGCCAAAATATCTATGCATGATATCCCTCATGGTGTCTTTGAACAAGACACTAGGGAGACCAAATTTGCTGTGGCCTCCTGCAGTCTCCCTGCAAGTGCAAACCTGAGGTTGTATGGTTCATAGGTAAGGGTTAAATGTCTTTCCAGCTTCCCAGAGCAGTCAGAGACACTTCTGAGAGCCCACAGATCATGCCAGGGATGACCATGTGGCTCACTACACTGCCAAGCCCAGTCCCGTCACCTGGGTGTCTTGTGCTAAATTGTTAAACAGGTCATGCTCTCAAAATGAATTATGCTCTCTCCTCTCTAGGCCAGGAAGAACTTGAGAGACTGTTGGAGGAAAGGCCAACAGCCCTCTCAGTGAACCGGGAACAATACACCACAGAAAGAAAACCAGTCCTGAGAGCCCAACAATAATGACACAGAAGAATTTTTCTGCTTCAGAGATGAAGAATTCCAAATTGCCATAATTTAAAAACAAGTCAGAGTTATAAGGGAAGATACAGAAAAAGAAAAGAAAGCCATAAGAAAGATAAACAACAAATAAGTTGGAGAATGAAATTTTAAATAAGAAAATGAAGGAACTGCATGATGTTAAAAGATCAGTGGAGGAGGTAAAAAAAAATTGGGGAAAACATGAAAATAGAATAGATGATATAGAAAAATGAATCAGTACTCTTGAAGATACAGATGCAAAGAGAGCCCCCCCAAAAAAAAGAAAAGGAAAGAATGATATAAAGGAAAAAGAATGAAGAAACACTTTGAAAATTCTCTGACACCATGAGGAAAAGGAATATAAGAGTCATAGAAGTACCAGAAGAAGAGAGAGACAAAGGAACCGAGAAAATATTCAAGGAAAAAATTGAAGAGAACTACCAAAACTTGAAGAAGGAAATGAAAATAGATATACAGAAAGCCAGAATAAAACCAAACTAACATGATGTAAGAAAACCTACAGCAAGACACATAGTAGTAAAGCTCCCAAGAGTCCAAGACAAAGAAAAAATAATGAAACTGATGAGGGGGAAGAAACAGATAACTTATAAAGAAATAGGCTGACATCAGACTTCTCTGAAGAAATGGGCAAGAAGAGAATGGAGCAACATACTTAAAAAACTCTAAGACAAAAAAAAAAAAAGCCATACAAGAAAGCTCTCATTATCCTTCAAAACTCTCCTTCCTTTATGAGGAAAAAATAAGGAACTTCTCGGACAAAGTCTTCATAAATTCACTACTATTAAACCCCTACTCCAAGAAACATTACAAGAAGACTTAAAACTTAAGCCAAGAGGGCCTCCCTGGTGGCACAGTGGTTAAGTGCTGTGCTAGCGAGCTGTCAGCAGCTCTGAGGCAAATTTGATGCCTGGCCAGGGAGATTCCCACATGGCGTGACAGATCTCCCCTGCCTTGCCTGCTGCTCCCCTCAGCAATGTATTTCCATGGATCTGCCTGTGCTGCTCCCCACTCTGTCTCTGGTGAACCCTCTCACCGCCCCTTGTCTCTGGCCTGTACCCCAGCTTGTGTGCATAAATAAATAAATCTTAAAAAAAAAAAAACTTAAACCAAGAGAGGAATGAACAGGAAGAGCTAAACAAGGTAGTGAATAGAACCACAAAATGATCAACAAAATGGCACTAACAGACTTCCATGTATCAATAATCACCCTAAATGTTAGTGGACTAAACTCATGAATAAAAAAACAGAGCATGCTGGTTTAAAAAACAAAATCCAGGGGCCTCCCTGGTGGCGCAGCAGTTGAGAGCTGCGCTGTGGAGCTGTCGGCGGCGTGCGGTGCGGGTTCGATGCCCGGCCGGGGAGAATCCCACATGGTGTGGCAGAGCTCTCCTGCCTCACCTGCTGCTCCCTTCAGCAGTGTATTTCTGATCTGCCTGTTCTGCTCCCCACTCTGTCTCTGGTGAGCCCTCTCGCCGCCCCACGCCTCTGGCCTGTACCCCAGCTTGCATGTATAAATAAATAAATCTTTAAAAAAAAAATCTAAACTTCCACTGCCTTCAGGAAACACACTTAACTGCTAAAGGTAAACATATATTTAAAGTAAAGTTTTGAAAACAATTATACAAGCAACAAGACCTCCAAAGAAGGCAGGTACAGCAATACTTATATCAGATAAAACAGACTTTAACATAAAAATAGTGACAAGAGACACTGAAGGACACTATTTAATGATCAAGGGGAAAATACACCAGAAAGACATTACACTCATCAATATATATTCACCAAATGAGGCAACACCAAAATACAATAGGCAATTACTATAATCTTTGAAAAGAAACACTGGAGAAAATACATGTGTGGTAGGAGACTTCAACACCCCACTTTCTACAAAGACAGCGCAACAAGGCAGAAATTAAACAAAGACACAATAGCCCCAAATGAAGATCTGGATGACATGGACTAAATAGACATCTGTAGGACACTGCACCCCCCAAAAACTGAATGCACATTTTTCTCAAATACATGTAGATCATCCTCCAGGATCTGCCATATATTAGGTCACAAGACAAACATCAACAAATACATGAAGATTGAAATAATACCAAGCATCTTTACTGACCATAAAGGCATCAAACTAGAAATTAACTATAAAAAGAAAGCAAGGAGCACCCATGTAACATGGAGACTGAGCAACATGCTACTAAAAGAACATGGGGGTAATGAGGAAATCAAATAAGAAATTAAAAAATACCTTAAGACAAATGGCAATAAGGACACAACTTTCCAGAATATATATAACTCAGCAAAAGTGGTATTAATAGGAAAGTACATAACAATACAAGCCCATATAAAGTAACAAGAAATAACTCAAATTTTTCCTCCAATCTTGAGGAAGTAGAAAAAGAACAACAAAATATCCAAAGCCAGTAGAAGAAAGGAAATAATAAAAATTCAAGCAGAAATAAATGAAATAGAAATTAAAAAAAAATCCAAAAAACCAATGAAACCAAAAGCTGTTTCTCTAAAAAATAAACAAAACAGACAAACCTCTAGCAAGGCTCACAAAGAAAAACTGGTAGAAAACCTAAATAAGTAGGAACATAATTAAGGAGGAGAAATTACAACAGACAGGAGAAATCCAGAGGATAATTAGAGATTATTATAAACATTTACATGCAAACAAGTTAAACAATCTAAATGAGATAGACAAATTCATAGAACTATACAATCACCCAAAGTTGAAGAAGAAATAGAAAACTTAAACAAAACAATTACAAGCAGTGAAATTGAAACAGTGATCAAAACCCTCCCCAAAAACAAAAGCCCAGGACCAGATAGTTTTGCAAATGAGTTTTACCAAAAGTTCAAAGATGGTGCCTATTCTATAAAAACTTTTTCAAAAAATTGGAAAGGAAAGAATACTATCAAATATATTTTACAAAGGTAACATTACAGTAGTACTCAAACCAAAGAAAGACAACATAAAAAAGAAAACTACAGACCAATCTCCCTAATGAACACAGTTACAAAAATCCTCAATAAAACCTTAGCAAACTGAATCCAACAATGCATCAAAAGGATTACACAGCATGACCAAGTGGAATTTACCCCAGGGACACAAGGATGGTTCAACAGCCAAAAATTAATTTATGTAATTCAACACATCAAACAAAAGAAAAATAAAAACGATATGATCATATCAGTAGATGCTGAGGAAACATTTGATGAAGCACAACATCGATTCATGACCAAGGCTTTTGAAACTTGTGAAGTACAATCATGAACAAAAGAATATCAAACTTACATGAAACCATGAAAGGCCATGAATAGCTATAACAATCTTGAGAGAAAAATGGAGGCATCACACTTTCTGACTACAAACAGATAAACCATAAGGAAAACCAATCAGGCTGACATCAGACTTCAGCCTGAAGAAACATTATGTGCAAAAAGAGAATGGAGTGACATATTTAACAAAGTCCAAGTCAATAAACGCCAACCAAGAATACAATAGCCTACAATGCTCTTCTTCCTCTATGAAGGAAAAATATAGACCTTCTCAGACAAACAGAATCTCTAGAACTATATTACTATTAAACCCCATTCCAAAAAATACTACAAGAAGTCTTAAAGCCAAAAATAACAAAGGGATGAATAGGAAGAACAGACTAAAGTAAGGACTAGAATCACAAAAAGACAAACAAAATGGCAAATACAGATGCCAACATATCAATATTGACCCTAAATGTAAATTTAGGGATAAACTCATCAATAAAAAGACACAGAGTAGCAAGCTGGATAAAAAACAAAATCCAGCTTTCTTCTGTCTCTAGGAAACACATTTAACTACAAAAGATAGACATAGACTGAAAGTAAAATAATCAGAATTTACAAATAATAATACTATAAAATTATACATATTGTTTCACATAATTTTAGAACACCCATATCAATATTAACATATGATATAGTTAAAAATTTCTCCTTATGTGACCAATGCTTCCCATACTTTTCAATGTGCCCAAACTGACCCAATTTGTTTAATATATTTTTCCATAAAGAGAGCAAGTTTATGGGATGTCTTAGGAGTCCTTCAAGAGCTCTCATTTTTCCTTTTAATTAATCAAAAACTTTATTTTAGAATTTTTTCATAGGATTAACACAGAGATTTTTATAAAATAATTACCAAAGGTGAGAGGCTTTAAGAACAAAATGTTTCCTAGACAAGGTTCAGCAATGATGTCAGGAATATATTCCTTTCTGGTCAATCATGCTTGAAAGTTAAATAGCACCAGATATTTAGATTGCCAAGAACATACCTTAATTTTCAATTAATCCACATTTTAGCAAAAGGAGGGTATATGGGCCTACATGGCTAGAACTGAATGTTCAGGAATTTGCTCATATCCCATGAACCATCTGTCAATATGGAACACTTATATTTGTTCCTAATTTCAATTTCTAGTCAATTAGTTTTTAGTACCGGAGGGAAAGTGTCAACTCTGTCCACCTGCTCCTGAGTAAGTCTACTAGCATGTATGAATTCAGGTAGATTACTCACTTTATAGGTGGCTTCAAAGTCAATAATATAAAATCAGTCATAGTAACTATCAGCAAAATTGTCCTCTTTTAACATCAGCTTCTGACTAAAAGCGGATCACAGTTTAAGAGTATTTTTGTTGGGCCTTCCTGGCGGTGCAACAGGTTAAGAGGCAGAACTAAGAAGCTACCCAGAGCCACCGCAGCATGAGTTCGATCCCCAGCCAGGGAGCTTCCCACATGGCACAGCAGACCTCTCCTGACTTGCTGCTGCTCCCCTCAGCAGTGTATTTCAGTCCATCTGCCTGTTATGCTCCCACTCTGTCTCTGGTGAATCCTCTCACCCCCCCCCACACCTCTGGCCTACACCCCAGCTTGTATGCATAAATAAATAAATCTTTTTATTTTTTTATTTTTTATTTATACATACAAGCTGGGGTACAGGCCAGAGGCGTGGGGCGGCGAGAGGGTTCACCAGAGACAGAGTGGGGAGCAGAACAGGCAGATCAGAAACACTGCTGAGGGGAGCAGCGGGCGAGGCAGGAGAGGTCTGCCCCACCATGTGGGATTCTCCCCGGCTGGGCGTCGAACTTGCGTCGCCGCTGCCGACAGCTCCATAGCGCAGCGCTTAACCGCTGCGCCACCGGGGAGGCCCAAATAAATAAATCTTAAAAAAAAAGTCTCCCTGAGCCACCATTTGAAAGAGTATATAAAGAGGTGGCATAAAGGGCCATTTGTGAAGGCTAAGGAAACACCAGCTAATCTAGTAAACTGATAGTTATTGATATTTTCACACTGCAACAAGTCTTTATTTTTTAACTGAGCCATAAGGACCACTAGATGGTGTCTATGAGGCACAGGTGTTGCACAGGTTATCTACTCAAAAGGCCAGTGGTTGGGAAAGAGGTTAACAATCCCTTCTTTTGGTTGTAAAACCAAAAACTATACAAAAGAAAACATAGGGGTTACACTCTTTAACATTGACTTTGGTGATGTCTTTGTGATTACATTTAATTCAACAAGAGAAACAAAAGAATATATAAACAAATGGGACTTCCTCAAATGAAAAAAACTTCACAGAAAAAGAAACCCTCATTAAAATGAAGTGGGATGAGATATTTGCAAACCATATATCACAAGGGATTAATATGCAGAATACATAAAGAACTAATACAACTCTACAACAAAGGATACACAGCCCAATTTAAAAAGGGGCAGAGGATTGAAATAAGTATTTCACCAAAGACATACAGATGGCCAAGAGACACATGATGCCTTATATCACTTACCATTAGAGAAATGCAAATCAAAACCACAATGAGATTTCAAGTCACACCAATTAGAATAGTTATTATTTAAAAGTCAAAAAATAATCAGTGTTGGGGAGAAAGTACAAAAAAGGTAACTTCGTGCACTGTTGATGGGAATGTAATTTGGAGCAGTCATTGAAAATGGCATGGAGGTTACTCAAATTAAAAATAGAAGTACCACATGATCCAGTAATCCTACCCCTAGGTATTCGCCCAAGGAACATGAAAACATCAATTCAGAAAGAAATATGCACGATTATGTTCACTGCAGGACTATTCACTATAAGTAGGATATGGCAACAACCCAAGTTCCCTGCCAGTGGGTGAATGGATAAACAATATGTGGTATGTAGATTCAGTGGAATACTATTTAGCCATAAAAATATGATATTTTGCCATTGTGACAACATGAATGGAACTTGAGGAGATTATGCTAAGTGAAATAAATCAGAACTGCTCACTAGTTTTGGAGCCCAGATTACTGACACTAAAATGTCAATCTGAGAGAAATAATAAGACTGTACTACCATCAAGAAGGTGTTTATTCAAGAATAAGAATCATGATTTATGGGCAAAACCTAGGGGAAGTCCCACAATGTGTACCAACATGGTCAGAACATAAGGAACTTTTTTAAAAAATCACATTGGGAAGGGATCTGATCTTAGGTCATGTGTTGTGAATCTTTTCGGATTGGTTCTATTTTTTTTAATTCACAAATTTAGAGATCTAATTGGCTTATGAAATGATTCCTATAATTGGGCAGCCTTCTATATTCAGTCTGCAAAGGATTACACAAAATGGAGGACGGAAAGGAGGGATCACGATATTTAGCAAAAGAAAAGATTTCAGGCAAAGCAACCTTCTCTCAGAGGAAGGTATGGGGGTCTTATTTTCTAGGAGGATGGATGCTTGTGGATCCAGGTGTGTACACCGGTTGAAGAATAACAGCTGCCACACTAAACATGAGAGCAAGTGTGAATTTGTAGCAAGTGACTGTTACAGGTGGTGCTCCATGGAAGGGGCTGCTGGTAAGGATAGACAGCCCCAGGGAAAATGCTAAAAAGTATCACATTTTGGGGTGGAGACTCTGATAAGAAATATAAGGGACTGCTGAAGGGGGTGTGGATTAACTCAGTCTTCAGGATTCAGAGTTTCAGATTCAGCATTTGGGGTCAGCGGATTTTGGCCCCCACTCTGCCCATCTTCCAGGAGGCTGTTGTGGGCCTCTGAAGGTGGAGGCCTCCAGCAACCAAACTCAGAGAGAAGTTCAGAGGTTTTGCAAGTAGCTGAGCAACTGAAACTGTTTCCGATTTTGCTGCTGTTGCAGCTGAGGAGAGAAGGCAAAGACCTGGAGCCAGACGCCTCGCTGAGCTGCGCTGAGCTGTGCGTATGGCTGTTTGCGTGGCTGTTTGCTGGGTCCTTCAGCCACTGCAGCTGCTGTTTTGAGTGTTGTTTTCTGGTGCTGCGCTGGGGAATCTTGGCAGCTCTGAGAGCATCTCCTGTTGTCTTCTGTTGTCTTTGTGAGTTGGAACCTGACCTACAGTTTGGCTGCCGTGTGCTCCAAGTCAGTAGAGGCAGGAAGACGCCATCTTGGGCAAGTGGCCTATTGTTTGATAGAGGAGCTCTGTTTCCTCAGAGGCAGGAAGATGCCATCTTAGCTGCTTTTTGTTTAGGACTTTACAAGACTGGACAACAGCCAGGTGAGGTAAACAGCCATTTCTGGCCTCAGTAACGCTTTGTTTTTCCCTGGTTTTTAAAATAAATCCCATTGTTGTTCCCTGAGCCTGAGTAGTCTTGTAATTGTGTGCTTGGGTGAAGAACTCAGTGACTGGTAAACTATTTTGGCAGTGTCCTTGGTCAGTTTTAGTGCCCCTTCCTGCCCTGTATCAGATTCATTGAAACAAGAGGAAAGAACTCCAACAGGAGGAGGGTGTCCAAGGGAGGATGCTCGTTTACTCCAGCCCTGTCTATGACTACATACTGTCACACCTCCTGTTGTCCAGTGTGCCAAACTATCAATTAGGCACTAGGTGGTTGGGAAGTTTTGTGGTGATTGTTTTTCTCTTCTCTAATTATCCTGTAATCTTACTCTAGATGGTGGCTAGCTCAGCATTATTTCAGCAAAATACTTGTATTTTTCTGGGAGCTGTTTTATTCCTTCTGTTCCTATATAGTTTAAAATCACTTGTCCTTTCCCATTCCCCAAGTCCTCCTGGTCTCAGTCCCTCTCACTGTCATTCAAATGACCTCACTGGTGCTGATTAGAAAACACAGAAGAAAAGTCACATTTAGTATGTCTTAATTTGGGAGACCAATGGTAGAGCCCTGGTAAGTGTCCAGATGGCTCATACATTGGAGGGAGGTTGAAACCACAATAACAGTAGGTGTTAAATCTGGGTGGCAACCTGACATGAAGGATTCCATTTGGGGCCTGTTCTTTCTATTTTTTTAAACAGATCTTAAGTCCATTTGTCCATGATTTATGGGCAGAAAGTCTCCAAACAGAAGGCTTTCTGTGAAGATCTGATGGTGTTACAGGGCAACCCTGTAAACCCTGTAAAATGGGGTGCCTGATTGTGGGTTCTCACCCATGCACTTAAAAAAAAAGACTTATAATAAGAACAATTGCAGGCATACACAAAAAGGTTAATAAAAGGTTTATTTGCAAAAGGAAGGGAAATAAAAAAATAACTCAGGGACAAAGAGAGACAGAGAGAAAGAGAGAGAGAGAAAGAGAGAGAGAGAAATCTGCAAATGCGTCGTACCAGATCCGAAGAGCTGGAAACCCCCAATGGCACACTGTTGCCCGGCAAGAAGCCAAGAGACCCCCAAGGTCCACAAGTCTGGTTATATACCAAACCAGATGCTTAACTCTACCCCAGTTCCCAGTAATCCTCTCTTCGATGATGATGGCATTAAGGGATTAGTAGCCCTTAGTGTCTTGGATCTCTTTTGCCTGAGGTGGGGTCCATAAACCTATCTGTGGAGTTTGTTGCAGAAATCCTTTGTCCCCCCAACACTGGGATAATCATGTTTCTTACAGTTGCTAAATTGCTGAATAAGTGTATGCAATTTTCACCTATGTGTCTCAACATGATAGTTTGAAGACAAGATGTCTAATTTTTGACTCAAAGGAGGTCCCTCAGTATTTTCCCCAGATAAAAATGTAGCCTTAAGGATATTTTGACTTTACTTAAGTCCTTAATTCATGAAGGACACAAAGTCTCTAAGGACAAATTATAGCCTACCATACCAAACATAAAATATTTAAACATTGTATTGTAGGTCAAGGATTAAATTAGATAAAGAGAGCCTAAGCATTTTTTTTTTTTTTGTCCATTTCTATAACCAGAAACCAAGAAACAATTCAGAGCATTTCTGGATTCTAAAGTTTTCACATATAGCTGAGTTTTTGTATCTCCTAGCCCACTATATGATTAAAGAGACTTTACAATAAAATGAGGAAACAGAATAGGTTTTCAGGACACTTACCAGGGCTCTACCACTTATGGCCTCCCAAATTAAGACATACTAAATGTGACTTTTCTTCTTTGTGATTCAGAACTGTCTACTATAGCCTCTCAATCACACCCATGGAGATAAGCAAAGAACAATAACCTATATGAGCAAAGGATTAGCCCCTACAGCCCAGGGCTTGCACATGTTCCAGCCATCTGGCTTCTCTTAAACACACCCAAGAAATGGGGAGCCCTCTGTGCATTCTGCTCTTACTATACTGGCCCTTCTTAGCTCACAGCACACCCAACATCTGCTTCCAGTTTATTAAACTGATATAAAATCCAATTAATGAATAACTCTACTCCAAATGTTTTACTTGAAACTTTGTTACTGTATTACCAAAGCCATAAAAAAAGACCAAGAAGCAGATCATGACTGCTTCATTGTAACTGTGAAAGGAAACAAAATGAAATATGAACACAATCTGGGCAAAGAGAAAACAGAGACAAAGTCAGCAGATATGAACCTGCCATTAAGAGTTCTGCAAAAAGAACAAGGATGAAGTTTAAAAAAAAAAGTTAAGAAAAAAAAGCCTTATCATCAATCATCAGCCATCAGTCCTCAGTATGAATCAGTCTAAAGCCTGAAATTTCTTTCCTGGAGAAATCCAGGCAGCTGATAAAAAGATATTTCCTTTATGATAAAATCTTAATCTCCTAAATTCTTACCTTTTTCACATGCAAATTACCTATCAGAGATCACAATTTAAAGTATGCATATTATCCTCTCTGAGTAATGCATATGGTTCTTTCTGGCAAACAATGTATACACACAAAGATCAGTTCTTTGTTTCTGCCACATGTTTGTACATTCCTTTCCTGAGAAAAGCCCACCTATCCTCATGCCTTGTATAAATCAAGCCCTTCAGGTGGTGGGGAAATTGAAGAAATAGCTGGTTGTGGCCCCTTTCCACCTAGCTGCTGCTTCTGCATTAGTCCACATTTTGACTTTTGAAAATAAATATTTTTCCTCCATTATAGATTGCATATTATTAGCACAACTAATAATTTACTTTTACCCCACATACATTTAAAGGAGTTCCCAAATTGTAACAGTGTAATCCCCATAGAAAGGGGAGGTCCCTGCCCCACTTGAGGAAGGGTGGAGCTGAGCAGCAAGAAGTTAAGAAGGACTTGGGAGAGCAGTCTGAAAGGAAGAAAGATTTGAGGAGGCATGTGGAGCTGGGAGACATGTGAGGAAGAATCCTTGCTTGCTTCTTGGTCTTGGATTTGCACCAAGGACTTGGGGGACATGGAAGGAGACACTTGGAAGAGACATAGATGCGGGTGAGAGACCCATGGGGAGGCCAATGATGGCAGACTTTATCTTGACCTGTACTTTGACTTTGATCCTTTCCTTCCAGTCTTGCTTGGTCCCTTCTACCCCTTTCCTAAGTTCCCCACCAGAAGGTGACTTAAGAGTTGTGGCAAACTTTTGGGCCTCAATGGTTCTGCTTTGGGCCCACCCTATTTGGCTGGGCATTTACCCACAAGGGGATGGGTAAGTTTGGATGTTTTTATTGGAAACCATTATCCTTTCTTCTCTTTTTCTTTATTGCACAATAATTCTATTAAATTTCTTTCCCATTGAAGCTATTATGCACTAAGAATATGTTTTGTCTTTGTGCAGCAGGTGGCAGCACCTATTTAATGTGTTCAAGTCTTAGAAGTCCCAGGGTGCCCCTCAGCCTGCCTGCTAACATTCTGACAACCCAAATTTAGTTCTCTGTAGAGATGGTCCTTACTAAAAGGCTGATTCAGGAAAATACCAAGCTGAATACACTGTAACCTCTTCCTTTAAGGTTACTGAATCAGCTTTCTTGCCCCAAGCCATACAGGCACAGCAGGATGAACACCTAACTCTCACAACAACCTGAAATTTAGCAGAGGACAGAACTGCTAATGCCTATATTGACAGTAAGTATTCCTTTGGAGTAGCACATGACTTCAGTATGTTGTGGAAAAAAAGAGAATTTCTAATCATTTCCAGGCAGCTGATTAAAAATTCTAAACACATAATTGATTTACTAGATGCTATATTAAAACTATTGCCCAAAATAATTATCACAATGAAACAAATTTAAATTTAGTAAAAGAGAGACTTATTAAAGAGCTTATTCAGCCTAATGTCCCTACACCCAGGAGATATCAGATTTTTCTGAATTACTGGTCTCCTAATTCAAGGTCTAGTCTTCAGTTTATATGAGTAAATTACATGTACAAAAAGAATACACAAAATTTCCTTATAGACAAAAGAAGACATCTAATTAATATCAGGACATCATTTAATAGAGCTAAAACTTAGTCTCTGAATTTTGCTCAACTGAACAATTCTGGGAGACACAAATAGATATGAAAGGGAAACTGACAGACCAATGGAATAGAATAGAATGCTCTATGATAAACCCACACTAAGTGAACAGTTAATTTTTGACAAAGGAGCTATGGCCATACAATGGAGAAACTATAACCTCTTTAATAAATGGTACTGGAAAACCTGAATAGCCACTTGGAAAAAATGAAATATGATCATATTTAACTCCATACACAAAAATTCAAAATGGATTAAAGATCTGCTATACGGCCAAAACCATAACATACTTGAAAGAAAACATGTGGGACACACTATAGGTCATCTACCACAAAGATTTATCTGGTGACTCAACCCCAATCCCAAGGGACACAAAAGCAAAAATAAACAGGTGAAACTACATCAAAGTTTTAAAGCTTTTGTACCTCAAAAGATACCATCACAAAAAACAAAAAGGCAACCTCCAGAATGGTAAAAAAAAAAATACTTGCACATCATACATCTGACAAAGAACTAATTTTCAAAATCTGCAATTCTTTTACAACACAAAAACAAAAAAAAATGAACAACCCAATTAAAAAGAATGGGTAAGCAACCTAAAAAGATACTTTTCTAAAGAACACATTAAGGTAGCCTACAGATCTATGAAATATTGTTCAAAAACTTTTATTTTAAGGGAACTGTAAATCAAAACCATGTTGAAATACCAACTCACCCCTGTGAGAATGGCCCATACAAAAAAGAATGGAATCAACAAAGGTTGGCAAGGTTGCAGTGAAAAAGGAACTCTCATCCACTGATGGTGGGAATGCAAGTTGGCACAGCCCCTGCAGAAAACAGTTTGGAGCCTTCTTAAGAAAATAAAAATGATTCAGCAATACTTTGATTAGAAATGTATTCAAATAGTATGAATTGACAAAAAATTGTGGAACATATATACTCAATGGAGTACTTCACAGTTGTGAAAATGGATGATATAGTGGCATTTGGGAAAAAAATGAATGGACCTTGAGTGATTATGTTATGTAAAATAAGTCAAAAAATGAAAGATATTGGTTGGCTTTGCTCATCTGTGGAATTTAAATTTAAAAAATTACACAGGCAAAATACAGTAGGAGTAAATCTTTAACTCAGTGAAAGAATATAATGACTCAGAGGGAACAAGGTAGAAGGAGGAGTGCATGGGGTAGGGAGGCAGATGGGGTATGAACACAGGTAGTTTGGTGTAGAATGAGTGAAATGTGTGCACATATTGAAGAATATAAATTTTACCCAAAAAATGAAAATTTAAATTAAAAAAAAATCAAAATAGGAGGAGTAAATGACCCAAACCATCTCAGTCTGAACTTTTAATACTTTTTCATTTGAGAAAACTGTAAAATAAAATAAACTCTGAACTCTATATACACCAATTGGGAAGGACTCACATCTGTTGTGCCTTCTATTTCTGTTAACTTCCTCTTTATATCCACAGTACTCTACCCAATGAGTATTGTATTAGCCATTAGAGCATTTTGTGGAGCATCTAAATTCATGTCTGTGTAAATACATTAAAATTGAACTATCCTTTTAAGGAACTCAAATGGATCCTCACTGGCCTTTACCAAAAGGGATTTTGCTTTGGGATTCCCTTCCTTAGCCCTACTAATAAGCACCGCTTAATAGTGTTCTAGTCTTTCATTCCCTCATCATTGGGTCCTAGTTAGGATCTACCGTTGGGACAACCTAGATCTTCCTGGCGAAGATAAGCATCTTCACTAGCCTCCCCTAAAACAATTGTCTTCTCATCCAACACCAAGAGTACATGTAGCATGGAGAGTACATGTCCACCCAGTTAGGCAAATGGGAGGTCAAAATAGAATCAAACAAATCAGCCATCCTTTGAGGATACTGCCAGTACATAAGGAGAGAATTTCACTGATTCAGGTGGTCTGCAGAGTTCATCCCATCTAACTGATCTTTTACAAAATTTCTGCAATTGCAAAATAGCCTGATAGTTCAAAGATCCGTCAATAGGCCATTTTCCCTCTTACTCTAGCAAGTATGCAGGCTAAGCAGTGTTACCATAAATACAAAACAACCACATGTTTCAAAGACACTGACTTACTACTGAACTTATTCCAGTCAGCCATAATTCATCTAAGCAGACTCTCACCCAGAATAGAAGGTTCACTCCCTCTTGAACCAAAAACAAAGTTGCAGAATGCACTTTACACCTCTGAGAAGACCCCCAGAAGAAAAAGTCCTATGCCCAATGTTGAAAGTGAGCTCTACCCATAAGCCCAGAGGACCTCCCATAAGCCCAAATTAGCTTCCATATACCAGACTTTACCAGATAACCTAATTGAAACATAAAGAAAAATATGAAAGAGAAATGTCTAAACTATAGGCTGAGCCCATGTCTAAATCAAAACATACAGAGGAGCTTTACTAAAGTAAAATTAAGCTCCTCTAAATTAGAGACAGAAAATCCTATCGTGTGTCCTGTAACTGCAAGGAACCAATGCAAGGAAGGGTCCTGGTCAAACACAGCCTGATTAAACACAGGTGTGATGGCCCCGTGTTAGGTGTCAAGCTGAGAGCCAACCTGGGTAACCAGGGGTTGACCTGGTTGTTGGGTCCACAAACACGCTGGGAGAAACAACTACAAGATTTATATACACAGGGATCAAGAAAAGGGAGGAGAGCAAGATATTATATGTTGGTGCTTGACCAGATGCTGTGTCCTACCCCAGACAGCATCTATTAACAAAGACTGAAGTCCAGTTGAAGCTGCATTTGGAAAGCTGGGAACTTATCCACTGACACCCCTTTCCACCAGTAGTTTAATTGCCAAAATGCCAGCATTTACCTGCCAAAGCACAAGAAGCCTAACTGCCAAAGTCCCGGCTCAACCTCCCTTTCCCAAAAGCCCCTACTCAGGGTGATCTGGAAAGCTACCAGTCAGCTTTGAGTGTAAGCCACTGGCTCAGAGCTAGTTCTGCACTATTCTTATGTAATCTCATGTCAGAGGAGCCCCCCAAGCCCTCACTCTTCCTAGTGTTCATTTTTGAAGCCCATCCTCAGTATAGGTCAAACTGTGTACACTTGTGCAGTTTCAGTCAGTTATGAAACCAGCATGGGATTAAAAATGGGTCAATTTGATTGGAGCTTGATGGGAATCCATTAAACAGCTGGGATTGTAAAAGGACCAATCTGACTGGAGTTTCCACTAACATCAGTGGGGTTGGAGCTTATAATGGTACCAATCAAATAAAGTGGACCAGTCAGGTTTGAAAGGCAGGCACCCTGAAAGCTATATGCCAGTCGGTTACAGCTGTCAGACTCATCCGTAACTCTCTCCTGAGAGACCTGAACAGAGCTGTAACACTAGTTCCTGTACTCTGGAATCCCTCCTTCACAGACCTGACCTCCAACCACGGCTCCAACATCACCTGCTAAATGACACCATGTACCGTGTGCTCAGTGTCTCTAAAAGAGCTTTTTGTTCTTGGCTTGGTCCCCATCGTGCAGGGCCAAATACAGTCTTGAGCCTTTCTTGTAATTTTCCCTAACCCAGGTGAGACCATGTCATCATGTTTCAAAGACTTCACTGTTAGGGTGAAGTCTTTCACCCTAACAGTCCTGGCTGTGTTTGACCAGGACCATTCCTTGCATTGGTCACTGTAAGCACATTGCAGTTACAGGACACACGATAGGATTTTCTGTCTCTAATTTAGAGGAACTTAATTTTACTTTAGTAAAGCTCCTCTGCATGTTTTGAAGTCTACCACTGGCTACAATTGATGCCCATAGCCTCTGGGTAGTCTCCTAGTGAAGCAGGAAGTTACTAAGTCTGCTGCTTGGATTCTGCTGCTTGCTAGAGCAGAAAGTTCCTTGGTGTGCTGCTTGCCCACAGTAGTAGCTATGGCTGCCTTGACCCCCTTCCCAAACAATAATGTGTATGATAAATGGGGTGACAGGTTTCCTCATACAAACTGTATAAAACCTTGCCATTCCTGTTATTCAGGGCTTAGACTTTGGGGAGCTATCCCACTGGGCCCGCCAGTGTGACAATTAAATCTCTCTCTGTCCACCTTTCTGAGTGCTGTCTGATTTCTCTGGAAAGTTGCTGTAACACTAGGACCCCTCCCCTCCTAGGTACCCTCTACTAGCTTCTCATCTGCTTGCTGAGGACTCCAAGAGAGTCAGACCCAGGCAGAAGGAGGAGTGAAATCTCAAACTAGCATAAAGTTTTAATTCTAAGTCCTCAAGTCCTGTCCTAATATCTCTCTTCACTGACAGATTAAAAGGGGTGATCTGCTCCCCTACAGCCCAAGACCTATAGTTACATAACAATGGCACCAAGAGTCAATACCTGTATAATGCTTAGTGTACAGAAGGCCCTGTTCTAAGTGCTTTATCTACTCTAACTTAATTTATACACCAACCCTATGAAGTAGGGACTATTATTACCTATTTCCCAGGTGAGGACACTGAAATCCAGGTAAGTTAAGGACTAGCCCAGCTCCTTAGTTCCACAAGAAACTGAGTCTTAAACAGTGTTCTCTTAAACACTGATTTAAGAGAAATACCTTGGAGCAGTTGTCATTTTCTAAAAACTCTGCCTCCAAATTAGGGAAATGAAGGACAGCTTCTTTGATGTTCAACTCTCCCCCCAACCCTGGCAGGTCTTATATGCTGTGTATAACAGGAAACCTAATTCACTTTTTATTAAAAGGTGCCCTCTTACTGTCAAGTTGGCAGAGGCCTGAGTGGCATCTCAGCAGCCTCCCACTTGGTCTTGGTGCCCTGAAGTCTGTGAGCCACAAATCGAGAATGACATCTCCAGGAGGCCAGGTAGCTGGGCTTGGGTCAGCAGGTGCCAAAGATGTTTTGGAACAGAGCATTTCAAAGATACCAAGGATCCCAGCTGCAAAACTGTGCTTTGGTTATCTGCTAACCCTCTCTGTTTCCTCATCTATAAATGTGGGTGTATAGATAGCGTTTTAATTCATACCATTGTTAAAAAAATTCACCATACCAATATATGTAAAGTACTTACGATGGAACTTGCACAAAATAAGCCCCACAAAAGTGCTCACTATTCTTGATCATCAATGCAGATGCAATTTTCAGCCACAAGTTCTGAAGAAAAAAAAAAATGCATCTACTTCTGCCTCAAAACAAGAACAGTAGGAAGGCTGCTGTTCCTGCTAAAAGTTTTTCCAGGCTTTAGAGTCACCAAAAACAGGTTTCTCCAGTCATCCCTGTCTCTCTTTCAGGGATAGTGACAGTGACACCTGCCTCACAAATTTTACACATCAATTTAAATCTTCCAAATGTGAAGGGAAATTATTTGCACTAAAGGGTAAGGAGCAAAAAAGAATAGCTACAATTATAGTGAATTCAAAATGCAAATTTCTTGATTTCCTCTTTCCCAGGGATCCACTAACATGGGCCATGTTCGCACCAAGACCATGAGGAAGGCAGTGCAGGTCATCGTGGAGAAGTACTGCAGGCACCTGGGCAAAGACTTCCACACCAATGAGCACTGTGCGAGAAGATGGCCATCATCTCCAGCAAAAGCTCTGCAACAAGATAGCTGGGTAAGTCTCGCATCTGATGATGGGAATTCAGAGATGCCTGGTAAGAGGCATCTCCATCAAGCTGCAGGAGGAGAGAGAGGAAGAGAGACAATTACCTGCCTCAGATCTTGGCCCTGGATCTGGAAATCATTGAAGTTGATCCTGACACTAAGGAAATGCTGAAGCTCTTGGACTTTGTCAGCCTGCCCAACCTGCAGGTCACCCAGCCTACAATTGGGATAGACTTCAAAATACCACATGGCTCTTCTGTTGTCAGATCTTCAGTAAACTGTGGACAACAGCAAAAAAAAAAAAAAAAAAAAAAAAGGAAATTTCTTTAATACAGAACATATATCTCTGATGAACAAAAACTCCACATAAGCTATCAGGAAGATACTTGGTCAGGTTAGTCCCTGGACAGGTCATTAGAAGTAAAAGCAACTTAAACTATCAGAAACTTTATTTCCTGCAAAATTGGAGGGAAAATTAAACCTGCGAAAACCCAGTCCTGAGGATGTCTGTATAAAGGACACTTTACTTGTGTTTGTGGACCTTATAAACTGGTGTAATCCTTCTTGAGAGTCATTTAGAAATGTGATCCCTCTAAGTTTTATTATTCTTAAATTTAATTCTTAAATAAATAGTATGTCCTCATGTTTAACAATGCAAGGAGGATATTGAAATGAACTGCAAATTGTCCTTCCCACCCTTCTCTTCTAGCAACCCAAGTATATCCCAAAAGACAGTCAGTGCTAGTGGTTTCTGGTGCCAAATTTCAGGAATATTTTTAACATACACAAATATATACAAGCTTTTTTCATCCTTTAGTATGACTTAGAACTTTGTTTTCTTTGTATCTTACAGAGTTTCTTCTATCATTCTATAAAGACCTCTTTCTTTTTTATGGTCAAATATTTGTCCATTGCATGGTGTGATGGATTGTAGTATGTCCTCTCAAACATCCATGTTTTAAATTCCTAACCCCAAGTATCTCAGAATATGACCTTATTTGGAAACTGTATTAGTAAAAAAATGAGTCATGAAGAGTAGTCCCTAGTCCAACAGAACTGGTTTCCTTATAAAAAGGAAAAATTAGACAAAGAGAACACTATGCGAACATGAAGGCAGAGATTGGAGTGACCTGTCAAGCCAAGGAACACCAAAGATTTCCAGCAAACCACACTGGTCAACAAATTTTTACAAAAGTCATGTTACTAAAATAAAATTAGTCATTTCCTGTCAATTTGTATGTGCTCAACACAAATATGACAGTCAAATTCTAATTTTGGCTCTCGTTTTTTTTTGTAATCTGCAATAAATTGATGTTTACATCACAAAATGCATGCCAATAGTAACAGGCCTATGGTTAATACCTGTAAAAAATCAAGTCATAGACTACTTCTAAGATTTCTCTGCTTGTCTCTTGTACAGCTGTTCAGGAATAGAATAGATGGAAGACAGTTTCCATTGTGCAAAAGCACAGCCTTAATACTCAGTTTCGAAGAGTCTAGAAATAGTCTCCATTCTTGTGGGTCATGAGTGATTTCTACGGCATTCCTGAGGCCCTCAATATCGGAACAGAATACCAGAGTACTTTCCTTTCTGAAGAGAGGCTCCAACTGCTGATGGCGCTTTCGATATAAAGTAATTGTGACATCGTCTTCTAGAAGATTCCATTGTTGGAATCTTGATCCTAGCAATTCTGCCTTGTTCTTGGATAAGTTCAAATCACGAACCAGGTCATTTAGTTCTTCCTGTGTTAGTCTGTGTGGGGTTGATGATGCACCAAAATGAAAATCTGGATCACTGAAAGCCGACGGAACAGGAGAAGAACAGGTTGGCTCACCCTTGTCCTCATCAGATGAATCAAGAGAATATTGTGCTGGAGGTTCTGGAATAGGAAGTCCTTCACTATGTAGAACCGGTCTCAACGCAGACGGAATGTTTGGGTAGACTCTTCTCGACTTCTTTTGCTTCGTTATTCCTCTGGAAAGAGAAGGAACCAAGCAGAAGTAACAGTCTTTTATGTGGTTGCTTGGCTCTCTCCACACCATGGGGACTGCAAACGACATTGATGGTCTTTTGTCATTTAACCACTGTGAAAGCTGTGTTGTACATGTAGCACAGCATATATGTGGGGCCCAAGGCTTGTCTTGGTTACCAACCTTGCATTCGAAGTAAAAATGATAAGCCTTCTTCACTGGAGAAATGATACTTATCTTCTGGTCGGCAATTGTCACTTTCCCCACAAATAGAGCAGAAATTGTCCACACTATTAACGCACTTTCGAGGCATTACTGTTCTGTGTTGTGCCTAAATGGATGAAATCATAACAGTTCCATGGAAGAGTAGCTTAAACTGTCTCGCACAAAGTCTGAAATATTTTCAATGCTCAACCTTTCCAACAGGGCTTTATATAGTGCACTGCTGATGTCCGCTTACTTCGGCAGCTGCCTGGCAGTAGTATTGCATTGCATCAGAAAATGAAGGACTCAACTCTAGATGATGTGTGCATGATGGTATTATGCAATTTGATGCAACATTACATCATTCTAGGCTGATTTAGGATGTTGTTGCAGTCCTACTGGATAAATTTACACGGTGAAACATATGAATTATATGAAATATCTTCAAAACAAGAGCTAATAAAAATTTTCAGGGTTATATTCATGCTCAGCACACCAAGATACTACAGATTAGGGCCTTTTTCAGTCAGTAACGATCTCACTGTTGACCACTGTTATTTAATGGTCTGGTCCTCATGGTGTTGCCTTTTGTGTTACTTAATGATTTTATTCTTACCAGTGTAAGTTGTACTTTTTGTATTGTGTAACATAGTTCCTTTTAGTTAATAGTTGTAACTTATACTATAATTGTAAGTAGTAACTTCTGTAATGTATAATATTGTACTATTTGTAGCTAAGACAATAGTGAGGCTTGTACTATCGATCACCATAGAAATGGTGACAAAAATTGAAAGTGGGGAATTTTTACCCGAACCAAGCTGCCTTAGCAGTGGGAGCTGGCAGGAACAGTGGTGCCTCTCACCCCACTGCTCCACCATAAGTCAGTTGTGGCATGTGGGTCTGCTAATCCTGAGCAGCCTGTCTGGCCACAATTTAGTTATCTGCAGTTCTATATTCCTACCCACGGTCAGAACTGCCAGGTCAATCGGTTATAGGAGCCTAACCCTACAAGTTGCCTTCCACCTTCTAAAGCAGGAAGCTAGATTGCTTTGGGAAGGGTGTGCATCACAAGGTATGACCAGGAACACCTGGGAGGCTGAGGACGGATGTATGACAAAGGACCCCAGAAGCTGATCAATGGAACGCCTTATTGATTGAAACCTTGGCTGGTGAATCTAAGGCTTGACCTCAATTATAATACTGAGTCATCAAGCAGAGAATAAATGCCTGGAGAGCAGACCCACATGCCCTGATGCTATAGATAATAGGATACTATTTTTTCTATTTTCACCCTTTTTCTTTTTATCTTCCTTCCCCTGACAACTGATGCTGTGATTATTCTATCAATAAAAGAGCCAGGATCTTGCTCCTTGAGCAGCATCCTGCATCATGTAGCCTGCTCCACGATGCCCGTGTATCAATGTGGTGTTGCTCCCAACGCAACAGTGGCAGTTGTTCCTGAGAGCCCAGTAACTGCCTTTCTGAATGGACCAATCAGGTGCTTGGAGCTGATGGGTAGGTCCAATCAGCTCCAGGTTTGAAAATTGGTCCAATCAAACTTGTGAATGGTACCCTGAATGAGGATATAAGCCAGGATCTGAGGGACCCACGGGGGCGGAGGGAAGGGAGAAAAAAAAAAAGGAAAGGAGGAAACGAGGAAGCCAGTCCCAGAGAGAAGGAGGCCCGTGAAAATAAGTACAGAAGACAATGATGACACCAGCCCCCAGAAGAAGAAAGACAACGGTTCCAGACTCTAAAGACAGAAGAAAGAAGTCTGTTCCTGGCCTCCAAGGCAGAAAGAAGAAAAGAAGCATCCAGCAGCCGCCCTCCGAGTAGGAAGAGAAGCTGAAAGACTCTGCAGAGACTGGACCTCTGGTCCTGACTGACATAGCCTGAAAGGAGCACCAGAGGCCCTGGGCCTGGTGTCTCAAAGAGCTATTTGTTGGTATAACCCAACACCTCACAAAGAGCTACCATCAGTGATGCTTTCTGGGTGAGGTGGCCACCACTTGAGAATACAGCAAGCTCTCTGTTTCCCCTGTTTGTAAAATAAACCCCATGTTTGTTGTTTCTGTAGCCTGAAGTCTCTTGCAAGTGTGTGTGCGGGTTAGAATACACAGTGACCTGTCCTCTCATCAGGCACTGTCCTTTGTTGTTTTTGGCCTTTTGAGGCTTTTTAGTGGCTCTTGCACCAAGGGCTCCAGAACTCCTTTACCCATCTGCCCAGCTATTAAAAAACCGGCTCTATGACTTCCTGGCACTACACCCTGTTAAACAAGGATAATGTTACAAAGTCACTTTAGGTTAGGAGTTGGCAACCCCGCTAACGCGAGGGTGGGGGTCACTGCCCCATTGGCGCCCTCCCCAAGTCTGGTCCGGTCTGGTTCCGGGCGCTGGCTGCAGGGGTGGGGGGGGCGCTCTGTGTCTAGCCGCTCGCCCAGCAGGACTGCTTAAGGGGGGCAGGGGGCCCTGTCGCCCTGCGCGACTCTGCGCCCACCCGCTTTCAGAGAAGGCGGACCCACCACAGCGCCCGCGAGCTCCTTGCTCCTCGCCACCCTCCCTGGGCGGCCCCGCAGCCTCACTTTCTAATAAGTACTGTTCTCAAATACATAGGTGATTAGTTTATTTTACTGAGTCACTTATTTGCTTTATACTTATACCACCACCCTTCCCGCCCATCTAAAGTCCACAGAACTGGAAGCTTAGTCACTAACAGTACCTCGAGTACGCCAGCAGCCGGCTCCACACGGCTGGCGTCACGACAGTGGCGGAATTACGCTCCCTAGGCGCCGACGTCCTTCGGGCGCTCTCAGGTCACGTGCCCGAACAGGACGGATCATCGATTCAGTCCTCCAGCCTCCCAGAGAGGACTCCGAACGGCCCCGGAGTTGGAGTAGGTCCTTCCGGCCGGGACGTCTGCGCTTTTGTCCCGCCGGCGGCCCGGCTCCCGCGGCGCCGCCACAGCCAGTACGTGAGTCCGTGGCCGCCCAAGCGCCCGACCCCCGCCTTCGCCTGCCACGCCCCCCCTTCCCCCCCCCCCCCCC
>PVIJ01007030.1:9330-30655 GCA_004024925.1 Scalopus aquaticus | reverse complement strand
TTATTGACCGGGTCCCGGTTGCCCCTGGGGTCGCGGGCGGGATTTGGGAGGAATCTTCGCTCTTCCCTCAAATACATCTTGGGAGGCGCGTTCCAGGGGAGGGGAGGGAAGACCATGTGCTGGGCGAGGGGTGTAGGGCGCGCCCCTGGAACACACTGGGCCCCAGCTGCGGCCGTTGCCGCAGTCCATGGTGTGGTCGGGGGTTGCCCGGGGTCTGGAGAAGTTCTGGGGCCTCTTTTCAGTGTTTCCCAAATATTTGCTGCTGTCTCGGGCCGAAGGGGAACCCTGAATATTAGCGCTTTAACATAACGCCTCTGTCATGCACCCATTGCTGTTAAATTTGGCCCTGGAACTTGAGAGTGAATGCGAATGTTAAAGGGACTCCTAGAAATGATCTGATTCGACCACCTCTTCCCAGTTTTGTTTTGTTTGTTTTTTCTTTGATGGGGAATAATGTGACTCCTGCTGCAGGTGTGAACCCAGCCCTAGGGAGGTGCTTCCTGGTCTTGCCCTGGGGAAGATCATCTATCTGCAGAGTGGCCTGCACTGAGATGAGGCAGCTGCCAAGCACCAGCCCTAAAACTGTCTTGAAATTGACTAGGGAGAAGATCTGGGAGGCTTTCAGACCCCTACAGCCTGCGGGAACCCAGCAGGGGGAATGTGAAAGATGAATAGGGAGTCCCAAGCGTGGGCGAGCTTCTCTAAGTCATTTGGACTAGCGGGCCACTGGAGTATTCTCTGTTTTGAAAGCAGAAGGGGTGTGTGTGTGTTTGTGTGTGTGTGTGTGTGTGTGTTATATTCAGATATTTAAAATGTAAAGATATCAGTAAAAAAGTTTGTTCCCGCAGTGCCAGCCATCATCTTCCTAGGTCCAACCCCCTTACCTAACCACTTTTGTTAGTTTATTTGAATGTGTCCTTCCAGAGTTTGTTTATGCAAAAACTGGCAAATATGAATATTGTTTTTTTTCCACCGCCCCCCACCCTTTTTTTTACCCAGGTGGTAACTATAAATGTTCTGCCCCTTCCTTCCCCTTTATCCTAGAAATCATCAGAACACAAAAGAGATTTTTTCAGCAGTATTGTGGTACTGTATTGACTGTTCTTTGGATGTTCTGTAATTTTTTGGCATATATTTAGGGAATTTGGGTTGGTCCCAATTTTTTTTTACTTCAGTGGTGCACTCGACGTTATACTTGGCTATATCTGAGCAAGGGTTTTTAGAAATGTAATTAAATAATCAAAATAATTTTTGGCTTACATTGATGCAGTTATTGGTAGATTGCTAAATATACCAAGTCATTATATTAACTCAAAGAGTTTTTGATGAACAAACTATTCTCCCCCAAGACGTTTTTGTGATAATAGCTCTTCACTAGCCTAGTAAACTAATTCTGTTAGTGATTCTTCCATCCAGTCCCCACCCCTTTTGCTCAGGAAAATCTCTCAGCCTTCGTTTCAGACACTCCTTTGCCTAGCTTATTCCCCAGGATGACTAGAAATCTCCACTACCAGGTATGATAATTTTGCTTTAAGGAAAAATCACCTTTAATCCTTATTTCTGCCTTTAAGCAATAGAACCAACTCATTCATTATTTACAGTTCCCATAATCCTAAATTAAAGAATAAAGCACAAACTATATTTTCTTCCCATCTGCTTATCACTTCCCTCACTTTTTCCTTATTTCATCTGTCAGCATTCTCTCACTTCCTAGTTTGTTTTTCTTCTGAGCTGGTGAGCATTTTGGACTCATATTCCCTCTTGTTTTTCTTTCTCTGTTCATTTCCTAGTCTAATATATCCGATAACCTAAGGTACAAATTCAAATGTGACATGCAATAGTGAATTGACTTGGGGAATAGGGTTGATACTCTAGAACACCAAAGTTAACAGCTAGTGAGCAGAAATTTTTAGCCAGAGTGAGCAATGATTCCTCTTTTGTGAGTTGTCAAGGTTCATTGAAAAATGACTCCTGACTCTCTGAGTAGGAAAAATAAGAATTAAGGGCAGATTCTCACTATTTGCATGATCTTTTCTAGGCATGGGTAGGACAAACACAGAGGTGCCCAGAGGTTGTGAGTCAAAACCTTTCTGACCTCTTATACAGATATTGTGCTTTTGGAATTACTATTTTTTGGTGGAATGTGGGACACATGATATACCTACTGCAGGCTTCTTGATTAGATTCATAATAACTTCTTCCCATATTGCAGGACACAATTCTCCACTCAATCCATTGAGCGTCTGCTTTTTAGTATGAGTGATCTTTTTACTTTTAATTTTTTATTATGAAAATTTAAACATATAGGAAAGTAGAACAGCCTCATAAATACCAAATATCAGAATGTGTCTTAAGTGTTTATTAGGTTAGTTTAATACTGCGTTACATTTTCATCATTGCTTTACATTTTAACAGTTGTCTTGATTGCCTGCATCCAACCGATTATACTTACCAACATAATTTCCTGCTCAGATTCAACATCTCATGCAACCAGTTAAATTCAGCAAGATTCTGCTATATTTGTGTTACCTTTTTCCTTTTATTTTGTCATTGTTTGGAGTATTTTAGGGAAAATTCCAGACATCATGCCATTTTACCCTAGTACTTGTTAGTCTACCAAAAATAAAGGACAATTAGAACCACCATCCCAAGTTAACTCTGATTCTTTGGTACTGTCTATCAGATTGGCAAACTACGGGGCCTGTGGTCTGCAACCCAAGAATATTTTGTTGTTGTTTTATTTTAAAGGAATGTAAAAAAGAAAATGAAAAATAAATGCCATAGAGTGGTGTGTAGCACGCAGCTCCTAATATATTTTCTCTCCAGCCCATTGTAGAATAATTGACCGACTTCTGGTTCAATAGAATAAATGATCTTCCAAAATGGTTATCTGAGTTTGCTACTCCTGTACCTAAAATTCCTCATCATCAAGTCTGGACTCTAGTCTGATGGACATACCCTGGTATAGCCCTTATTTTTGCCTATTCTCCAGCTGTCCCTGATGTCCTCTGCTCCAGATGTGTAGGAGGTAGTAAATACCACTCCCTTTGCACAAGTTCTTCCTGAAGCTGTCCCTAATTCTACAAATCAGAGTGAATCCCTTCCCCCCTCTCACTCATAAGCCTTTTGTACACCTCTGCCAATTTTATGGCACATTAGTTATTTTCCTGCCAGACACCCCTACTAGTCTGTAATACCCTTGATCACAGGGCTTTGTTTTCTCCATCTCTGCTTCTCAGGACCAGCCCAGTGCCTTAGCGGGATATGAACTATAAGTTCCTGAGGTAGCACACAGCATCAGGAATAACACACTCTGCAATGCATCTTCAGTTTTTTTTATAAGGATAACAATATTTTGATACATTTTCTTCATTACCTTTACATTTTAGCAGCTGTCTTAGTCTGTTCAGGCTGTTATCACAAAACACCATAGACTGGTGGCTTATAAATCACAAAAATTAGAAAGAATCTAATTCCATTCATGAAGTCTCCATGACCTGTACATCTCCCATAGGTCCTACCTCTAACACCTTTGTCTTTGGGAGTTAGAGTTTCAACATATGAATTTGGGGTAGGGAAACACAAATATTCAGACCATAGCAGCTGCAGTTTCCATAATGCTAGTTTTATATGTCTATGTGCTTTTATCTCTATTTGGACTGAATTTTTTTTCGTCTTTGTATTAATATGAATCCCAGAGGCCATTAAAGGGAGTAAGAATGAGTCTGTCAGAGAACCAGGAGATAGAATCCTTCCTGGCCAAGGGTCAGTGTGTGGTGGCAGGAGGGGTGAATTGGCAAGGCCCATTTGGTGTCTAAGTCACTCCAGGGTGCCAGGTAGAGAATTATTCAAATGAGGTATCATGAATATTCTCATGATATGCATGGTGGGAATAATGGGCATTGGGGAGTGACCAGGTGTGCTTTTTTCAAAACTCTTAACAGCTGTTGGAAGATGAATAAGATGAATTGAATAGGGGTAAAAATAAAGGTAAGAAGACTGGGCTGTGGTCCAGAAGGGAATTTAGAAGTGTTAAGGCTTTAGTAGTGGGACTGGAGTTAGGGGTGGGGACTTGAGAATTGCTGAGGCAAAAGAATCAGCTGAACTTAAGAACTCTTTGGACGTGGAGGGGTAAAGGAAAGAGAACAGCCCACTTTTGACTTAACACAGGGAGGGCAGGAGAATATGAAAGTCTGTAATTGAAGAGAGTAGTCTGAGAAGATGTTAGGATCTATGAGACAGCTTGTAGGAGCCACACATGTAGATGGAGCTACACAGGGAAAGTTTGTAGAGCCAGGAGAGGAATATTCAAGATAGAAGGGGGGAGGAAGGGGATTGAACATCCAAGGGGCAGCAGGTGGGGAATTGACACCTGCCCCCGAATAATGTAGCGTGATGTAAGTAGAAGAAATCAGAATGAGTGGATCCCACAGGAGGGAAAAAGGGAGGTAAAGAACATTTTTTCAAGTATTTAAAATAGGCAAGATGGTTAAAGCAGTGCAAGGAGGGGAAGGTGTCTTTAAGGGAATTTTCAATTTTTTAACATTTTTAAAACTTTATTGAGAAATCTCAAATATGCAGAAAAATTTCAAGAATAAGAATAGTAAAAATATCTTTTAGTCATATGCTCTTGTACTTAATGATTTACTTCATTTTATCTTCGCTGTTTATCTCGCTGTTTCATACATAACATTTATTTTCTAAACCTTTTGAGAGTGACTTACTAGGATCATAGCTCTTTACCCTTAAATACTTCAATGTATATTTACCAAGGATAGAATATTCTCTTATTCTAGAGAGAGAGAGCAACTCTCTCCCAATTCTACAGTAGAGTTGTCAGCTTCAGTACATTTTGCACGGACACTAATTTTATCCAATTTACCATCCTTATTCCAATTTTGTCAGTTGATACAATTATTTTTTATAGCAGTTTTTCCATCTAGTACAGACCCATTCCAGGCCTCTGTAACCTGTATACATTATACATAGGTCTGTGCTCAGCGTTGTGACAGCTATTGGCCAATCTCTGTAACCTCCTTTCATGTGGAACATTTCTGTAACGTGTGTGTGTAAATAATTCCCATACTTTTCAGTACAAATTTCTTCATTTTGGGTTTACCTAGTAATTCAGTTTAGGTAATACATTCTTGTAAATGAGGGGTCCTCATGCTGTTACCTCTGAAAGCACATGTTGTCCATCTCCCCCATTGGTAATGAATAAAATTACCTGGCCAAGGCATTGTGTATTTTCTCCACTATGTAATTACTATTTTATCCCTTACCATCTGTGGGGGAATATTTTAAGACCATGCAGGTATTCTGATCCTTGTCAAAATTTCCCCCTAGATTTAGATAATTCTGATAGTTGTAGAATGATCCCCCCCACCACCAACAACCCTACTGTGCTCACCATATTTTCCAACTAGCATTCTGTTAAAACTAAGAGACCACCCCTTCTCCCATGTTTGTATCTGAATTGACTCATGAAATCCTATTTTTAGAGATTTATGATTCACTATTATTTTTATTATGGAGCTTAAAAGTGGGTGTTCAACCTGGCTCTTGTGGCCTTATGACATGCCCACATCGTTTCTTTGAGCATCTCCTTATGTGCTGGCACAGAAAGGTACCCAGGGTCACTTTGCATGTGTGCTGCCCCTGGTCTCTTTAAAGTTGATGGTAGAGATTGAGAACAGGGGGCTTGCTATTTTTGTTTCTTGACTGTAGAGAAAGCTAGGGAATATATGTACATATGCATGTGAATATGCATACATGTAAATATATATATATATACACACACATAATAGAGATCATGAGTTTACAGCAGTATCTGTAATTCATCTGCACAGGTTTCTTTCTTCCATATTTTTTTTTTCCTTCTTAGTTCCTTCTCCCTCTAGGAAAGCTCTTCTTGGCAACTAAATGAACACATTTACTGAGTCCCATGGCACTTCTAAAACTGAGAGTTGTTTCACCCACACTGCTGCAGCTGCTCCCCAAGGCCTCCCCCTCCCCCAGGAAGACTGAGAGTATATAGTCACATGTTATGTTTCTGAGTTAAGTGTTTCTTTGTCCCCTTTGTTTGTTTGTCCCCTTCCAGTGATTACTGTATTCAGGTGAAACACAAATGAGTTCATTTGTTTCTATTTGTTTTCCCTTTAGCTGCCTCCCGACCCTCCTCCCCGCCTTCATTCTCACTGATTTAATTTTGTTCTCTGAATCTTCAAAATTTTATCATATTCCATAAGTAAAAATATACAAAAAGCTCAGTGTTTATCTCCCCTGTTCCTTCTCTATTTCCCACCCCTTTTAAGTAATAAACATCATTGATTTCTGACTTCTGTCATTATTATAAAGATAAGCAAAAAAATTTTTTTTATTTGCTTTCCTTTCTTACAAAACATGTAGTATATATGCCCTTTTTTCACTTTACAGTACAGCCTGGAAAATGTCTCCTTTCAATTTGCAGAGATATTCCTCATTCTTTTTTAGTACTTCATTGTGTTCAGCCAGTCATATATGCTTGGATCTTTTAGGCAGTTTTCCAAACTTTGTAGTTACAAATAATGCATAAATTTGTGCATATATCCTTTTGTATTGTATGTTAGGTGTCCATTCCTAGAAGTGGGATTTCTGACTTGAAGTATAAATTCACCCATAGATAGTTGTATTAGATACTGACAGGCTCCTCTCCACAGGGTTTATGCCAGTTTACATTCCCAGCAAGTTATGAGAGTACCTGTTTCCCTACAGCCTCACCAGCACAGTATATTGTCAAAATGAAAGATGATATCTTACTTGGATTTCTCTTATGAGTGGAATTGAAAACATGTAAGGGTCCTTTTAATATTTTGTTTTGCAAATTGTTCATGATTTTGCCCATTGTCTCTTCAAGTTTTGAAAATTCTTTTTTTTAAAAGATTTATTTATTTATGCATGCAAGCTGGAGTACAGGCCAGAGGCGTAGGTGGTAAGAGGGTTCACTAGAGACAGAGTGGGGAGCAGAATAGGCAGATCAACGAAAATACACTGCTGAGGGGAACAGCGGACAAGGCAGGAGAGGTCTGCCACGCCATGTGGGAATCTCCCCGTCTGGGTGTCAAATTCGCATCACCGCTGCCTACAGCTCCATAGTGCAGTGCTTAACTGCTGCACCACTAGGGAGGCCCAAGTTTTGGAAATTCTTTATTAGGGAAATTAATGCTTATATATATAGTGTTTGACAAATATTTTCTTCTGCTTCATCATTTATTTCACAATTTGTTTATGGAATTTTTGCCATTCAGTTTTATTTTTTATTTTTATGTAGTGAAACTTACCAGTCTTTTATTGCATATGGATCATATTAGAAAGCTTTCTAACCCAAGTTATCAAGGCACTCTTGTTTTATTCTAGTACTTCTTTAGCATCTCTTTTTTATGTTTAGAGCTCAGCTCCATTTGGAATTTATTCCTGTGTGTTATACAAAAAATGGTTCCAATTTTTATCTTTATTTCAAATGACTTTATAGTTGTTCCAACACTAGTAAAAAGACCCAACAATTTGATATACCATCTTTATCATATACTTAATTTCTGTGTGTGACTAGGACTATTTCTGAACCTTCTATTCCATTACATTTGTCGGTCTATACTACACTACTACATCGTACTGTTTTATTGTATAGACTTTATATTAAGTTTTTGTTTTAATATTTAGTATAGCTAGTCTCCCCTTATTATCTCTTCCTCAGCCCCCCAGCAATTATTTGTTTGTCTGTTCTTTGTAAGGGATTTCATCATTTTTTAAAAGGTTTATTTTATTTATGCATAGAAGAACTGGGATGTAGGCCAGAGGTACAGGGGGTGAGAGGATTCACCAGAGACAGAGTGGGGAGCAGAACAAGCAGACCTACTGAAAGGTCTGCTGCACCATGAGGGTTAGTTCCCTGGCTGGAGATCAAACTCAGCCCGCAGCAGTGATAGTATGATAATGCTGAGACTTATTCCCTATGCCACCAGGGAGACCCTGGGATTTCGTTTTTGACTGTAGGAACTCAAACATCTTTCTCTTCCTGAGGCCAAAGGTAAGTAGGAGTGGAAGAGCCAAGGCCAAAGTGATTGGGTGGAGCAGAGCCCCTGATATGTGTTGAAGCAGAACTCAGAGCAAAAATAAAGGTTGTGTTACTGTTAGTGCCCACCCAGTTGCTCTCATATTTCAAATGATGTGGACCACTCTGCCTAAAATAGTAAATAAAGCTGTGATGCCATTCTCAGTGACTTCTGATGATCTCTTAATATCACTTAATAATCATTTTGTAATGCTTTCTTAGCTGAAACACCTTTTGGTTTAATGTCTCCTGAATAGTAATTCATTTTATGTCCATGGTGATACTCTGAGTTTCTAGCTTTAATTATCATAATTAATTAATTTAATTCAGAACCCATCATTCCAATTCTATAAGCAAAAGTTGGACTATGAGTGATTCTTTATCCGTATCGACTCCAAAGTATGTCTTACTTTTCTGTTAGTGCAAATTCTTCCAGTCTCTTCTAAACAAAGTGAACAGGTATCATTTTTATTTTTTCGGTTTAGTGTCACATTTGAAGACAAGGGGCACTGAAGATGAGGAATCAACTGAAAAGTATAAAAATATTGAAAATACAGAATTTGTGTGGCCAAAAGTGGAAGGTCATCACAAAGATTATATACAGGATTCTATGGTTGGTGAAACTTATGATTGGGATAACAAGGCAGAAAATCAGTTGGAAAAATCTGAGGGAAAAAGAATGAAGGAAGACAAAAGTGGCATCAAGGCAAAAATTAGCAAAATCCAAAACACAGCAAATATAAAAATGGAACAGGAAGATGAGGCGTCTGAGAAAAGTTTATGTCTGAGTTTAAAACATGTTATGCAACAGACTGTCCCCATAGAACAGAAAAGCAGTGAGCAGGGCAGATGTGGGGAGCGCATTAATGGAAATTCTCACCCCAGTGTACAGCAAAAAAACAGTGCTTATAAAAAATCACATAAATGTGATGAGTGTGGAAAATCCTTCAAATATAATTCCCGCCTTGTCCAACATCAAATCATGCACACTGGGGAGAAACGCTATGAGTGTGATGACTGTGGAGGCACTTTCCGGAGCAGCTCAAGCCTTCGAGTCCACAAGCGGATCCATACCGGGGAGAAGCCGTACAAATGTGAGGAATGTGGGAAAGCCTACATGTCTTACTCGAGCCTTATAAACCACAAAAGCACCCATTCTGGGGAGAAGAACTGTAAGTGTGATGAGTGTGGAAAATCCTTCAACTATAGCTCTGTTTTGGACCAGCATAAAAGGATCCACACTGGGGAGAAGCCCTATGAGTGTGGTGAGTGTGGGAAGGCCTTCAGGAACAGCTCTGGCCTCCGAGTCCACAAAAGGATCCACACAGGCGAGAAGCCCTACGAATGTGACATCTGTGGGAAAACCTTCAGTAACAGCTCTGGCCTCAGGGTCCACAAAAGGATCCACACAGGTGAAAAGCCCTATGAATGTGATGAGTGTGGGAAGGCCTTCATTACTTGCAGAACACTTCTAAACCATAAAAGCATTCACTTTGGAGATAAACCTTATAAATGTGATGAGTGTGAGAAATCATTTAATTATAGCTCTCTCCTTATCCAGCATAAAGTCATCCACACTGGTGAGAAACCTTATGAATGTGATGAATGTGGGAAAGCCTTCAGGAACAGCTCAGGCCTTATAGTACATAAAAGGATCCATACAGGCGAGAAACCTTACAAGTGTGATGTCTGTGGCAAAGCATTCAGCTATAGCTCAGGCCTGGCTGTCCATAAAAGTATTCACCCTGGTAAGAAAGCCCATGAATGTAAGGAGTGTGGAAAATCCTTCAGCTATAACTCCCTTCTTCTTCAACATAAAACCATTCACACTGGAGAGAGACCTTATGTATGTGATGTATGTGGGAAAACTTTCAGAAACAATTCAGGCCTCAAAGTCCACAGGAGGCTCCATACTGGCGAAAAACCTTATAAGTGTGATGTGTGTGGGAAAGCCTATATTTCACGCTCTAGCCTTAAAAACCACAAAGGAATCCATCTTGGGGAGAAGCCCTATAAATGTAGCTATTGTGAGAAGTCCTTCAATTACAGCTCTGCCCTTGAACAACATAAAAGGATTCATACAAGGGAGAAACCCTTTGGGTGTGATGAGTGTGGAAAAGCCTTCAGAAATAATTCAGGCCTCAAAGTGCATAAACGGATCCACACTGGGGAGAGACCCTACAAATGTGAGGAATGTGGGAAAGCCTACATTTCACTCTCAAGCCTTATAAATCATAAAAGTGTACACCCTGGGGAAAAGCCCTATAAATGTGATGAGTGTGAAAAAGCCTTCATCACATACCGAACTCTTATCAACCACAAAAAAATTCACCTTGGGGAGAAGCCCTACAAATGCGACATGTGTGAAAAATCTTTTAACTATACTTCACTCCTTTCTCAGCACAAAAGAGTACACACTAGAGAGAAGCCCTATGAATGTGACAGGTGTGAGAAGGTCTTCAGAAACAACTCCAGCCTTAAAGTGCATAAAAGAATCCACACAGGAGAGAAGCCCTATGAATGTGATGTGTGTGGGAAAGCCTACATCTCACACTCAAGCCTTATTAACCATAAAAGTACCCACCCTGGCAAGACACCCTACACATGTAATGAATGTGGCAAAGCTTTTTTCTCAAGCAGAACTCTTATGAGCCATAAAAGAGTCCATCTGGGAGAGAAACCCTTCAAATGTGTCGAGTGTGGGAAATCTTTCAGTTATAGCTCACTTCTTTCTCAACACAAGCGGATCCACACAGGGGAGAAACCTTATGTGTGTGATAGGTGTGGGAAGGCTTTCAGGAACAGCTCAGGCCTCACTGTGCATAAAAGGATCCACACGGGTGAGAAACCTTATGAATGTGATGAGTGTGGAAAAGCATACATCTCACACTCAAGTTTGATCAACCATAAAAGTGTACACCGTGGGCAACAGCCCTATAATTGTGAGTGTGGAAAATCCTTCAATTATAGGTCAGTCCTTGACCAACACAAAAGGATCCACACTGGAAAGAAGCCGTATCGGTGTAATGAGTGTGGGAGGGCTTTCAATATTAGATCAAATCTCAATAAGCATAAAAGGACCCATACTGGAGAGGAATTTTTACATGTGACAAATGTGGGGAGCTACAGTGGCACCTCACAAAAGAGGATTGTTGAGAGAGGGAATGCTCTGGCTGGGACCAGAATGAATATGTCTGTAGGAGGCAGGGCTTATTCAGTGTCACAGAATTCAGATGGAAGAAAACTCTTATGAATGTAAAGAGTATTTGAGGGCCTTATTCATGGTTTATAATGTTCTTAGTATAACTGAAACCATGAATAACCTATGTGATTTTTCAGTAACAGCCTGTAAGAAAGGCTCCAGTGTCCAGTCCTTGTAGAATATAAAATAGTTCATTCATACCGGGGATAAAAACCTATCTAAGCATTGAGTAAGAAAAAAAATCTTCAAGATAAGAAGACATTTCTGGACATACACAGATGAGGAAAAGACTTCAGTTATAAATCAGAAAGTTTATGTGGGTGAACTATAAAAATGTAGGTGATGTCAAATATAACATTTAATCCCAGTTTTACATTGGTTGGTGGAAAAGACCCAAAAATGGCCTCTTACAGGCAAATTCAGGAAGAGACAGGCTTCAGGGAATATAAATTGATTTAATAGTACTGATTGTGAAAGATAAATTTGGTATAATTAAATGATTTGAGGGAAAGATGACAAATTCTGAAACAATTTGAAATTTATTGTAGAAAGTGTAGATTCATAAATCTAACAGCAGATGGAGAGAGTCATAAAAAATGCAAGCTGATTAGACTGTACTATTGTAATATTGTGATATACTGGTTGAATGGGTGAAACTTTGTTAAAATTTCAAAAATCCTCTCAATGATGAATGTGTGATGAGTGAATACCTCACACATTACACTACAAATAAAAGGTTCTGTCATAGAAATTCAGCATATTTAGTAAGTATTCTTCAAAATGAATTTGCACCTTACACATAAAAAAAAACTGATTAATGGATTCTTATGAAAAAGAATGTGGAGAAAGGGCATTTTATTGCAGGAACTAAACAGCTAGGTAGCTAGCTACCAGTAATTGAAGGACAGGAGGAAATTCATGCTTCTTAACTGTTTAATGTTTGATTGTTCTGAAATGTGCTCTTGTTAAGATTTCATGTATTGTCTGTTGTAAAATGTTATGAATACTTTGTTCAGGGCTCACCTCTTGGCTGTGAAGAGCCAGATAGTTGTGGAGAGGTAAGGTGCAATTCCAATAAAGACATTCCTCAAAAGTAAACAGGCTGTAACATCTTTAGATTCAACAATATGCAGTGAAAGCCATTCATATGTCACATCTCTATGGGGCTAGTTATACCAGATCCAAACCAGGGAGGACAGCAGGGGACTCTTCCCACATGGTTAGTATCTAGAATTTCATGAGAAATTAGGTGGTGTCTCCACCAGAAATGATGCAGAATAGACTAATCCTCATATTGGAGCTGGATCATAATCCCTAGGCATGAACCAGCTATATGAGTGATTATTCACCACATAGAAACAGTTGTGTTGAGAACAGACAGAGTTTAACAAAATACTGTTCAGTATGTTTAGAGCTGTTAACTAGATAATTCAAAAAGGTTTCTGAGAGTTAAGTAACCTGTTAAAGAACACTCTGGGTAGGGCCTAACAATAGGCTGAATTGTAAGTCAGATTTCTATGAGATTCCATTCTTTGACCAGTTTCCAGACCTCTCTCTAGAAATTTAATTCTTTCATTTTGTGTCCAAACCCCAACTACTAATTTTTGTAAATGATGCAAGGTGAGGGGGGGTTGACATGAAGGAAGAGGGAATGAGCATTTCCCCCACTTTTTCCCGCTTTGGAATATCACAACCACACTTGTTCTTTGTCCTCTGCATGCAACACTGGCAAACCTAGTCCTGTCCACAGACTTGGATTAATTTATTCAGCAAATTCTTGGGGGTCTGCTAGCCACATCCATTTTTCTAGGCATTGGGAAGTAGGAGTAGACAAAAGACAGATAAGGGAGAAGGGCCAGAAATAAAGCTACCCTAATGGATGCTGACCTGAACTGGGCTCTCAGAGGAAGGTGACCACCCACTGAGAAAAGGGAGACTGTGGTGATATCTAGGCAGGATTTTGAGTTGGGGGTATTAGGAAAGGACTGGGGAATAGGATAGTCTCATAAGAGGTACCATGGGGAATGCTCATGCAACCTCCAGAGTGTCCAGTCCCTGGCAGGACCTATCCAGTGGGTAGAAAGAGAAGTTATGGAATGTTCATTCCCAGTAGTTACCAAGCATTGATGGGCCCTTTAGTTGCTGAAGACAAGACCATTCCTAACTGTTTTAGACAATTACCTCAAGTTGGTGTGGTTGTGACTGGATTCCCATACTCCCACCCCACATACACACACCTACTTGAATTCCACCTTAATGCACTGCCCACTTACAAGAAAGACAAGTTAAATAACAAGGAGAACAACTACACATGAATGGGAGTTCTAAGTGCCCTTGCCTTCTGAACATGAGGGCACACTCCTTAACAGGCCTCAAATGACTCAGGTGCACAGATAATGGGCCATAGGCCATCTCATCTTCCTAGAGCCAGATCTATGCCCCTCAGACTGATCCCTAGCAAGGAAGATGTTTGGGATCTCCAGCCACTCCAGGGGGGCCGGGGGGGGTACTTCTAGAGCAGATCCAGTGAACTGGTGTGGCTGTGCCTGTTCAGGCCCATCTCAGGACTTGAGCTGGTTTCTGAACTTCCACCTCCATCCCCTTCTAGAGAATGAAAGTTGCAAGATGCAGGTTAATAAAAATAACTTTAAAAAGCAGTGACTGGTACACAAGGCTAAATATAAAAGGTAATAGTAATAGTGGCTAATTTGGAAGTTGGAAGACCTATATGAAAGCAACCTTAAGTACTTACATTATTTTGAAGAAGGATTAAGGTGCTATTTAGTTCCAGATTTTATTGTTATATATGTATGGTAATTTGTTGCAAGTAAGCACTAGTATATAAATCTAAAAATCTCAACTAGAAAACCTCAAGTCTAGAAAAGAGAAAAACAACCACTGAAAAGATGAAATAATACTTTGTCTCTGGTAAAGGTAGGCTGTTTGGGTCAATTTCCCACCAAAAGCAATGAAAAATACTATATTTTTAAATATGTAGATAGGATAGCCTCCCGTTAAGAAAGCATTTAAAGTGAAAAGACCGCACAGTTGAAATATGCCATCTTGTCATCAGAGACATGAACAATAAGGCAGCTTATGCCCAAGACTGCTGATGCTGCACTTCTCCAGCCACAGAGGAGAGAAACAAAAGGTCAGGGCCAAGCTACCCAAGGTGTGATGAGTCTTATAGGAGACTGTTCCAAAGATAAGCTGTGTTCCCAAAGTACTTCATCCTCAAGACAAGATAAACCAGATTAAAATCCATTCCCTTCCCTCAACCCGTAATAGGTGACTAGAGAGCAGCTTTGTCACTAAGTGTAGCAGAAGAAAACCAAGGAAAAGAAGACATTCAGGGCATGCTGTGGCCACTGACCAGCCATACAACCAGGCAAAAACAACACAAGACCTGGCAGAAGCAAACAAAACCTTGAAAAGACTTCAGTCTAAACCTAGGGAACCCCTTGTACACAATTGTTAATAACAGAAATTAGCAGCAGAGATAATCAGGTATGTAAGGAAAAAGGCAACATGACAAAACTAGCAGGGCAGACTCACATAAACATCACATGTTTAATAATGTGGATACATTGCAAAAGCAGTTGCCCTTAAGATATTTAAAGACTGTGATAGAGGAGAAAAGAGATTTGATGAACTCAAAGGTACAGTGGAAGAACTTATTCAGTATGATGCCTAAAGATAGAAAAATATGAGAAGATACAATCAGGAAGAAGTCATTGAAAAGTTTAAACAATTTAAGGATGATTTCAGAGGACGAAAAAGAAAAGGGGCTCAATTTTTTCCAGAACTGACAAAAAATACAGATTTAATAGCAACAAATACCAATTAGGATAAATTTATAAAATTGCATATTGTGTAACTGTAGAACATATGTGTGTGTGTTTGTGTGTATCTTGTATATATATCTTAAGGCAAAAAAAATTTCCTTTAAATGAACAATAATTAGACTTCTCAAAAATTGAAAAAACTGAAAATAAAACTGAAGCCAAAGGTGCATACTGAAAATGTTAGTATAAAGGTAGAAAATAATTGTGAAACTAGAATTTTGTACCCATGAAAATATCTTTCAAAAATGAGGACAGAATAAACACATGACAAAAAATTACTTCATTTTCTATTAACCTTTAGGAGAGGAAATGTGAAAGAATGCAATTACTCTGTTTCCCTCTACTGGTTTGGAAGTTATACATTTTTCTCTTTTTTTTTTTTGATGGAAAAAGAATTAAAAATCCACTTTTATTTATCAAATTCTAATGTTAATAAATATCTTATCTTCATCCTAAACAATGCAAAGATCTTAACTTTATATATACTTTACCTCCCATCTTATAGGCTGTTGTTTTTGTGAATCTTAGTTATGTATATATAAATGTATGTAGACATGTATTAAGTTTATTACTATTGTTTTATACCCAAATACTTATTTAGATTTATCCACATAGTTACTGTTTTTATTACTTTCCATTGCTCTTAATTCTTGTCTGCCTCGCCACCTTTCCATGTGGAAAGCATTTTTCTTCTGTCTGAAAAACATCCATTTCAACATCCTGTCTTGTTAGAGGTAAAACTTGGCAATTTTTGTTTGTCTAAAAAAACCTTTATTTCACCATCATTTTTAAAAGATATTTTTGCTGGTAATAGAAATCTAGATTTGTATCATGTTCTTTTGTCACATTGGAGGCACCAAGACATTGATTTCTGACTTCTACTCTGGCTGGTGAGCAGTCACCTGTTCATCTATTTAATATATTCTTTTGTTAGTAGTGTCTTGTAAGACTTTTCTTCTCTATTTGCTTCCATTTCACATGCCAAATTCTCAAACTCATCTTTATTTTTCTTAAACATTTTTTTAAATTTTAAACATTATTTTAACATTTTAAAAGTAATATCTGCCAACGCCTGGCAGTGACTTTCGCTGATACTGATCTCTGTGTGTGTCACAGTTCTCTGCATTAGAGTCCCTCCCTGCAAATACTTAAAGTGGCCCTGTTTTCCTGCTTGGAAATTGATAACTGCCAGACCGTCAACTCTAAGCCTTAAAGTTTCTACAGAAATTTTTTTACAGCCTGCAGCCCTTTGTATTTTGTTATCTTTTTATAAAGGGGAACTTGGTTCAGGAACTATAGAAGTTGTGACCTAAAACCAAGATTCTAAAGTAAACACAAACTGAGGAGGAAAAATTCGCTTCTTGGCATTCCTAACCTTGGCAAATAGCATGCATATATATATATATATATATATATATATATATATATATATAGAGAGAGAGAGAGAGAGAGAGAGAGAACATATATACACACATACATATATATAGCATATATGTATATACACACGCACACATATATATATAATATATAAAATATATAAAAGTATATAGACATACTTTTCTTTTTGGCACACTGCTAAACTCCCCACTCATTTTCCTTTATCCAGCAGGTTCATCTTATCCTTTCTATAAAACAATGTCTGAGATTCAGAGGTTATTTACTGACACTTAAGTCAGTTTGAGGCTGTTGCAATTACATATATTTAAATTTTCTTTCAGAAGACTTGTTCTTAAAAAAAAAGCTATTTCTTGGACACTGTCTTCTGAAGATACCATTAAAATCACACAAAGCAGGATACCTCAGTAAGCACGTGAGTGGTGGAGTACGTTAGTCTGATCTAGAACTACTTAGCACTTCAGTTTGGAAAATAGTTGAGTGAAGAGAGTGAACTGGGAAGTAGGTTCAGATTAGCCACTAGCTTAACGCTCTGGATTGCTTTTCATGTACACAAAACTTCACATATCCTAGCGTGTCAGATTGAGCAATGGAAAGTAATAAAAACAGGTGCTCCTGAGTCCCAGCTTCTTTTTCAGGATGGCTTTTCCCTCTGAAAACACACTGACTCAAGTATGTTGCCAAAAACACCCTAATAACAGTATTATGACTAATACGTTTCCTTCTTCTTGTGCTCTTACCACCCACTGACCCCAACCCAAAAAGATTTTAGCCACTTCTGTGGAAGTTACACCATTTCCCGGTTCTACTTTCACTTCCCCTCACATCAGGCATCTGGAAAGTTGCCTAGTTTGTTTTTGGCTGGGAATGTGCCAACTAATAGAGCTGTAAGGGGCATCTTCCAGGCTTTCCTTATCCCTTGGCTCTTTAACTCTCTCTGGAGCTGACTGCCCGTCACAGCTCAGTGTTTAGGAGAAGCCAGGGTTTTTTCCTGGCTTCAGGAGCATCTTTGACTCAGCCCACTCTCTGTGTACCTCACCAGGCGGGGACAATGGCCATGCTAGAACTTCTTCAAAGAACATGGGCTTGGTAATTCAATGGTCCCATGTCACTTGCTGTGGGGCCTCCACCCGGGGACCCTCAGCTCTCCTCTCTTGCCTTTCTGACACCATGTTGTGGCATTGCAGGTGGCCTATAGACTGGTAGAAAGGGACCACCAGTATACACCCACTTTAGAGTAAGTTCCTCATTTAATTAGCCAGGGATTTAAAATATTGGAAGCAAGATGCTGATTGTTGGCAGGGAAAAAACAGATTCAGCACATCACAGTGAAACTGCCTTTGGTGCCCAGGGTCCCTAAGTGGGTAGGATCTGACAAGACCTAGGACATTCATTTCTTGTCAGGACACAGCCCTCTTAAGCTCAGGGGTAACAGAAATATTCTGGAAGAAACTAAACCAATCATCTATGCACTTACACATTATGGAATTTATACAAACTGACTCTCATGTCCTGAACCAGTCCCAGCAGCACCAGGGAGCTTGTGAGGGGTCATCAAGGCAGTCCCTTGCTCTGCTTAAAGCATTTTGTTTCAAGACATCTGTTTTTGATTTTTCATAAAAAAATCTTTACCATACAAATTGAGACATTTGCATTTAGTTAGTTGTTTACCCTTCTGTGAAAGACATATACCTCTTTTGCATTTTCTCAAATGCCTTCTTCATAATTCATTGTATAACTATACCATAATTTATTCAACTAGTTCCTTGATGATAAACATTTGTTTCCTGGTTTTTGCTAGTAAAAACAGTGCTTCAATAAAATCTATTTTTCATCGTTAAAAATATCTGTCTGAGGATAAATTTCTAAAGCAGAATTGCTGAGACAAAATTTGCCTTTAAACTAAACAGATATTGTATAATTGCTATCCAAAAATATTGCGGCAGCTTATACATCCAACAATAGTGTATGAAACTTTGTTTCCCATATCTTTTCCAAGACTAGGTATCATTAACATTTTTAACCTTAGCCACGCTGATATTTAGCAAATGGTATTTTGGTTTTTTAAATTATTTTTTATCTTGAAACAGTCTCAAAGAAAAATGGAAATTATAACACTTTTTACCTGAACCATTTGAGATGTAAGTTCCTGACAAAGGGCCACATCGCCTCTTAATACTTTCCTACAAACAAGGACCCCCCTTACATCATCACCACACAACCATAAAAATCAGGAAATTCACTTTGATTCATTACTATCATCCAATGCTTAGACTCCATCCACATTTTTTTTAGTTGTCCCAATAAAGTCCTTTGGAATAAAAAGATCCAGTTCACAATCATGCTTTGTTAATTAGTTTTTGCATCTTTTTAGTCTCTTTTAATCTGGAGTAGTGCCTCCCTCCTAGAACAGTGGTTCTCAAACTTGAGAAAGTGCCAGAATCACACAGTGGGCTTATTAATACACAGACTGCTGGGTTGTGGTAATTTCTGATTCATTAGATCTGGGGTAACTGAGAATTTGCATTTCTTTACATTCCTAGGTGATGTGGATTATGTTGGTCTATGGACCACATTTTGAGAACTGCCGTCTTAAACCTCTCCACATTAAAGTCCACCACTTCTAATTGGTCCCTAAGAGCTCACCAGGTGGTGAATAGACTTGTGCACAAGGTAGACAGTGAAACAGTCTCGTCTTCTTAGAATTTAAAATAATGCCTTATCCCATCTATAGGTATTTTTTACAAAAAAAAAACTTAACAAATGTGATTGTATCAGTTTCCCACTACTGCTGTAACAAATTATAACTGCTTGGTATCCTAAAGCAACACAAATTTATTGTCTTAAAGTTCTGAAGATCAGAAGTCCAAAATGGGTTTAATTGGCCTAAAATTAATGTATCAGTAGGAGTTGTATACTCTCTGGCTGCTCTAGAGGAAAATCCAGCCCTTGCCCTTTCCAGCATCTATGGACTGCCCGAACTCACTGGCGGATGACCCCCTTCCATCTTCAGCATCAACAGCGGCCAGACAAGTCTTTCTCATGTGCATCACTCTGATCTTCACTGACCCTCTTGCCTCCTTCCTTCACTTTTAAGGATCATTGTGATTTCATGGGGCCACTGTAATAATACAAAATATCATCCTCATTTCAATACTAAATATCTGCAAAATTTGCCCCATAAGGTAACATATTCACAGATTCTGAGCATTAGGGCATAGACATCTTCAGATCCATTATTCTGGTAACCCCAGAGGTAAAGACTAGTTGCTCTTTACCAAGCTCTCTTCTCCCTTCTGAGGGTAGACAGACAGACTACGCCTTCCAGCCTCCTTTCCAGTGGGTGAGGACAGAAAACTAAGGTGTCCTCAGAAATATGTGAGAACTGTGTGTTCTTTCCATGCCAGGCTTACAAGACCCTCCTGTGCACACCTCTATGTTCTTCCCACTTTTACGGGACTCTAAAGGATGGTGGCGCCTGGTTACTGGATGATCACCAGTAAGGGAATGCCCCCCCCCCCAACACACACACACACTGGCCTGAACACCCATCCTGCACTATTTAGCGAGGAAGAATTAAATTTCTACAGCATTTAGACTACACTTTAGAGCCATTGCATTTTGGGTCCACTTAGAGTATTTAGTCAATCTTAACAAAAACTGACAAAAATATTTATTCTTAGAACTTTAAATCCAAACGTTCATTTTTCATAAGACCTAACCTCCTACTTCCCTAAGAATACAGGTCATCGGAAACAGACAACCACAATTTTTTATCTCTTCCCTCCAAACACTAAGCAGCAGGTACAGGGCAGGACCATCACTGCCTGCTTCCCTCTCTCTTTGTGAATACTTTCCTAGCTTTCTTGTGATTTCAATTAAACCAGGCCCCTTTCTTCAACTGTACCACCCTCACCACCTTTTCCAATTTTCTCTTTAGCTGGTTCCTTAGCTTCTGCTTTTAAACCTGCTGGCCTTGACCCCATGTTAAGTAGATTTTCCTTTACACTGCTGTACCATAAAACTACTTCTCTATTCCTCTGCCTCCTTCTACTGCCCTACTTCATGAAAGACCATGGTTCTAGCCTCAGTTTTCAACAATTACTCTCTGCCATTCAGTGGGGTTTCTACTAACCTGAGATTCCTGAGCCCCTCGTTGGTGCTAAGAATGACACAAGAGAGAGAGGGTCCCTACACTTATGCTGTTCCTTCCCAGCTTATACAACCATTAGACTCCAGTCATAACTATGACAGGGAAACTGGTGGAAGATTTGAAGGGGGAGGGAGTAGAGACTGCCTAGACCAAGGGCTCAGGGAAATAGAAAATGAAGTAACAGTGTTCCAGCTGACAGCTAAAGGCAGCAGACATTAGCCAAGCAAAAAAGGGAGAGGAAGAAAGTTATAAGCAGACACATTCCTGGGAAAAGGCTGAACTTGGCAGGTACCAGCAAGTACATCTGATCACTGGGGTCAAGGACTTGTATGTGAGAAGAAAAGTGCTCTGGAGGCAGGGTAAGCATCTGAGGTGGCTATGGAAGAGCTGTTAGGGAGCAAGGCACCAAGAAGTAGAAGGCAGGAGCCCCAAGGACAATGGGGGTTCCCAGCTCTCATAAGCTTTGATATCTTCCCCTCACCTCTTCATCCTGCCCCTCCAGGTCCCAGTGGCAGTGGAAGCTCTGACTGACATCTCTACAATGCATGACACAGACAGAAGACCCAATCCCAGCTCTCTGCTCCATTGCTCTAGGAAGATGGTGGGCCCAGGTTTTGACTAAAGACCTGTTCAGTGGGTGA